>JAKTWC010000060.1:0-87624 GCA_030560865.1 Nadsonia starkeyi-henricii | reverse complement strand
GTTCTTTTTTCATTTTAATTTGGTCAATGGACGGCATTCCAAGTATCATCAATATCCTCTTCGAGATCACATATAGCACGGCAATTCGGGCATTCAAATTGAGGATAGGCCTTGATAATTAGTAGTCGACAGCATTTATAATGCCACACATGCGAGCAAGGAGCGATAAACAGGGCTTGACAGGGGGCGATGGGGACTAAACAAATTGAACATTCCTGTGATGATGCGGAAGCACTATTATTATCATTAAGAGTCGTCGTCGCGGTCGTGGTCATCGTGGCATTCTCACCCGATATTGGGGCCCCCGGGAAAGCCACACCAGTCAGGTCCTTCAATTTGGACATAGCAGACACATTAAATTTATTAGCCCGACGTTGCCAACTACGGTTGATTTCAACCCGCACCTTGACGGATTTGTAGTATTCTTCTTCACCACCGCGGAAGTCCATACCAAGCTGTAGGACATCACCGTCCCGAATGGCAAAGGGCGCACTGGCCACATTGGCCGGGGATAGCCTTACGTGATTAAGAAATGTACCGGAGGATGATTTGACATCCCGGATAAACCATTTATCATTAGTAATGAGGATTTCGGCATGGGCGCGCGATACCACTTTGGATCTAAACACGATCGAAGCCTGATCCTTGGGTTTCTGAGCGTCCTCGTCCTTGTCGCTATAACGACCGACTTTAATAACTACACCATTAGGGGCTCGACGTATGACGGGTTCAAAGTATAAAGCTGGCGCGGTGGATGAATGATCTAAAAATGGGGTCAGCCGGATCGAGAATTCGTCCTCAGCGGGTTCAGTAGCTGTAACGGTAGTAGAAACTGCTAAAATGAGAGCTTCTTCGATGGCAGCTCCCGTAGAGCCTGAAGTAGCTTCAGATACCAAAGAATCACCATTATTGATCGAATCGCGGCGGGGACCACCCGATACTACATTATCCGAGGTAGTTTGGTCATCCAGTTCAAGCAAGGATACATCGGGGACATTGACGACGTCAGTATTGGCACCAGAAGAAGAAGAAGCAGAAGCACCGGTGGCCAGTCGGGAAATATCAAGATTATTATTAAAACCACTGGAGTTGTTGGAATATGCCAGATCGATTAAACTATAGTTCTTTGGCGTCGTAGGTGACCAAGAGCCGGTATCTAAAGAGGAATTAGTCTGGTAAATTCCAGCAACCGCAGTCACAGGACTATCAGATGACGATACCACTGCTACCGTTGCTAAATCATCTGTATTATTATTATTATTATTATTATTATTATTATTATTATTGTTGTTGTTATTACCACTATTGGAGTAAGTGTCACCCGTGGTAGTTGCACTTCGTTTAACAGGCCCACTACCGGTACTTTGAGATCGATGCCTTGAAGTGGTCGCCGTAGCGGACAGATCCGGACTGGAGCTGAATGGCGCAGGAGTCTGGGGCATCGAAGATGATAAGGAAGAAGTTGGAGAAGCCGATACGGACATCGTATGATTACCGCTAGTGTTGAGATAGCCCGAGACACCCCGGAACAGGCGACGGGCTTTGCTCACGCTACCAGCCGACAAAGAATGCGGTGGGCCCGGGGGACGGGAGGGCGATATATTCGAAGACGTAGAAGAGATCGGCATAGTATAAACGAGGCTATTATTGTTGTTGTTGTTGTTGCCGTTGTTGTTGTTGTTGTTGGCTTGTTGAATATGTGACGATGGGTTATCTACTCACGATAGAAATTTATGCAGCCGTTTGGTGAAAAAACGCAAAATCAGCGCGGGAAAACGTCGAGACGCGGGGACAAAGCAGGAAAAAGGCGTGTACCAGCCCTGAAGTCCAACCGAAGTACCACAAATCACGAAACAGGCGAGACAGCAGACGCCTGGGGCAGAATAACCAGCAAGATGGAGGATGGCGACGTCGGGACGGAAAAAGAGAGTTCTGAAACCGCTGAAGAAAGGCGAATCGGCCGCTGAGCCGTCGGGTTTGGGGGTTTGGGCCCAAACGTCTTCTGACCCTCATTTAGCCATTTGGGATTTACATATATATATTTATTATTATTATTATTATTTTGGACATTTCGTAGAGGCAGGTTATTCTTGTTATTATTTTTTATTGTTTTATATTTTATCTACAGAGAGAGAGTGTATGTACCGTTCTAGGCATCCAGCGTAGTCAGGTCGATAATGTGCTTTTCATGGGGACTGATGATCTCATCGTACAATAAACTAGTCAAGAAGTCACTGAACCGTTTACCGGTGATTTCGGGCTCAAAGTACTTGGCGGCCAATTCAAACTTATTACCACTCTTAGCGTCGGCCAATAGCTTGGCTACCTCTTCGTCGAGGATACGCTTGGTAAGCTCCGGTGTGACCTTAACCGAGGTATCGTGGGTGATCACACCGTGATGAACCCATTGGTAAAGTTGCGAACGCGAGACTTCAGCGGTGGCGGCATCTTCCATCATATGGTTGATAGGAACACAGCCTAGCCCTCTGAGCCAGGCTTCCATGTAGCAGAGACCAATGTAAAGATTCTTGCGGATACCGTCTTCGGTAATACGGCCCCCGTCGATCTTGGTGTTGAGCAGATCATCAGCCGTGACCTCAGTATAGTCGGCGGAAGTTTGATCGGGTCGGTAAAAGATTTGGTTAGGAGTGGGCATATATTGGTTAAAGACATCGAACGCAATCGACGCTAAAGCCGGGTGGGCCACCCAAGTACCATCATGACCAGCCGTGACTTCACGCAACTTATCCTTTTGGACACCGTCCATGGCGACCGCGTTCTTAGCTTCATCGTTCTTGATGGGGATCTGAGCCGCCATACCACCCATAGCATGAACCCCACGTTTGTGACAAACTTCAATCAGACGCTTAACATAAGCGCTCATAAAGGGTACCGTCATGGTGACATCACCTCTATCGGGTAAAATGTGGGGTGAGTGATTACGGAGTTTCTTAATAGTCGAGAAAATATAATCCCAGCGACCACAGTTTAAACCGGAAGAGTGATGGCGTAATTCAAAGATGATTTCTTCCATTTCAAACGCACCACTAATGGTTTCAATCAACGCAGTACCACGAATGGTACCGCGAGGAATAGACAAGGAATCCTGAGCCACGTTAAAGATATCATTCCACAGACGAGCCTCCAAATAAGATTCCATCTTGGGCAAGTAAAAGTAAGGGCCGGCACCATTAGCTATCAGCTGATGGGCGTTATGGTAAAAGTACAAGGCAAAATCAAAGATAGCACCACTCATCGGCTTACCATCCACGATAACGTGCTTTTCCTCCAAATGCCATCCACGCGGACGTACAATCAATGTAGGACGTTTAAGCTTAGAATCCGTACGCAAGGTGTAGTGCTTACCGGTATCGGGGGCCACGAAATCAATTTGTTGTCTAATGGCGTCGTAAAGATTAATCTGGCCGTTGATTACATTTTCCCAAGTAGGCGCCAAACTGTCTTCAAAATCGGTCATATAAGTGGAAACGCCTGAATTGAGGGCATTTACCACCATCTTACGTTCGGGAGGGCCCGTGATTTCAACGCGACGATCAATAAGACCGGGCGCCGGCGGGGCGCCCTGCCAGGTCAGATCATCCCGAATGGACTTGGTTGCCTTTAAAAATGTGGGAAATTCACCGGCGTCAATTTTAAATTGCTTAAGTTCGCGCAATTCCAGCAGGGCCGATCGACGGCCGTTGAAAGCGCGCTGTAAGCGGACGGCCAGCTCCAGGGCACCTTGCGTAAGAATGGTACGGGCCGAGGTGGTCGAGGGGGCGTACAAGGGGTCGGGGCTAATGGGGGCCAGAATCTGCACGTTGTTTAGAGTCATTTTCAGTAAAGAGAGTACAGCGATTGTAGAGGACAGAGGGGATATAAAGGATAAAGAGGGAAAGAGAGGCAAACGGGGTGTATTTATAATGCCTGGCCTCCGCCGCCCCGAAGATGACAGATTAGGTTGTGTGATAAGGGCTAGGGTAGCCCCGAGCGCAATTGCGCGGAGCAGAGGATGTGAATGTGAATGAAGATCTCAGGCCCCTAGAACATTTTTATAGTTCCTCACTCTTTGGTTGTAGGATTTACGTGGCCCTGATGGTCGTGGGCCTGGGCCAGTCAGACCGAGTGCGCTAGGTCGCCTACGGTGGCTGTTTCGCTGGTCCGCTGGGCGTTTTGCTGGGCGTTTTGCTGGTCATTTTGCTAGGTTTGCCCAGCGTGGCCCGTGGACCAATTCACTAGTCGCGGCATTATGTAGTTTGTAGTTATACTATGTCAGTGTAGGACAAACGTGGCCAAGGGCGTTGGCACTGTCTCACCGTCTCGTTCAGCGGCATTCTCTGTCCACGGCCACGTCCACGGCGACGTCCGCGCCCTTGATAAGCACGGTGGGGATCTGCGATAGTCACAGCAAGAGAGCGAATAGCCTTGCCTCGATTATCATGGATGAATTTTATCGAATTTATTAAACTAAAAATATATATGAAATAACTAATAATCAGGTATTAAATGAATCGAAAATGGACCTGCCAAGTAACTAGCCGCATAATAATGGTTTGTCGCCATTCTTATAACTTACTGGCCGTTTGCAATAGTTCTGATTTTTCAATACCGTACACAATCTGATAATCTAAATCACGGTTTTCCTGCAACTCATACTTATCGGCTAATACCCATCGGGCAAGTACCTCCAGCTTTACTGGGTCAACCGCGGCTGATTCATTCACTTCAGATGATCTTAATTGGCTAACTCGGCCGCCCCGGACCGTATCGGCAAACAACAATAGTCCAGCGACTAATCTGCCCAATGTAGTAATAATATAACGAGATTGAGAGCCATCAAGGTTAAAATCCGAATCCGTGATCTTACTCTTCCAATCTCTGGTTCGTGATAAAAGAGTAAACTGTAAAGAGACCAATGTTGATTCATCTTGGTTATTGTTACTATCGGTATTGTCACAGGGAAGAGGGTCCACAGTATTATCCTTAATATTCACTTCATTATTTCCAATAGTATCCGCTACTAGTTGATCTAAACCGGCGGCAACAATTGTAGTATTCCGAGCAATAAAGCGTACCAAATCATTACTGAGAACATTAGTGGTTCCTTCCCAAATGGCATTAACTTGTGAATCTCTTAATAAACGAGCCAAGTTATACTCTACGCTTCCGGGATCTTCCATATATCCAATGCCACCCATACATTCCATACATTCGCTGATTCCCTGAACGGTTTCACGAGCAATTAGCGCCTTGGCAACTCCAGGCATGATACGACTCAGTTCAATTTCGGGGTCGGGTCGACCATAATCTCTTCTGAACGGTAACGCTGAAGAGGCATTGATACTATCCCCGCTTAGCCCCAACTCTCTATCCTCACTTTTACCTAAAAGCTCAGCCGAGTATAACAATAAATAATTAAATGCCCTCAATCTTACCGATTCACGAGCTAAAACCTTCATATGCGCCGGTACTTCCACTAGTAACTTGGAATTAGCCGATGTGACATTACCAATTTTACGCACCTTGGCATATTCACGAGACATACTGAGAGCTCGGGCATAGAAGCCTAAAGTGGCAGCCACTGAATGAATCCGAGTGATATTAAGCACAGTGCTAATAACCTTGATACCCTGACCACGGCCTCCAATTAATTGGGCTTCAAAGTTGTTAAGTTCAAGTTCAGCGGTAGGCAGGGCCTTAGTGCCTAATTTTTCCTTAAGACGATGAATTCGCAAATTGCCTGCAGCCTTATTAGGAATAAGTCGACCTAAAAAGCACGATAGCTTTTCATACTTATTATTATTATTATTATTATTATCGGTTACCTTGGCTAAGAATAAGCATACTTCGGCATCGGTAGCGGAGGAAAACCATTTGAACCCCTTAATGCGGTAGTAATTATCCTCGCCACGCTGGACACATAAACCATTATCAAGGGTGGCTATGGTTTCGGTAGCTGAGACGTCTGAGCCGCCCGTACGTTCCGTCATCCACTGGCCGGCGGTCCATGCAAAATCCGCATCCCTTTCGGTTAAACGTTGCCAAATTTCTTTAGCGTCCTTGATATTACTAGAATACTGCATTAGCACCGAGGCGGCGCCATCGGTCATAGCCAGGGGACAATTGACCACAGCCGAGGAGGCCGAGAACAGATAATGGTAGACAAAGGCCACCACCCGCGATGATTCATCATATTCCCTCCGGGCGGCAATTGACATTAAGCCGGATTCCTGGCCCACCCGTTTAAGCGACCGCCAACCGTGTGAGGTCACTAATTTGTTGATAGCCCGTCCTACGACATTATGCGAAACCACGTACGGTTTATGGGATTCGGCATCCTGTACCAAATCAAAGATTTCCTCGCTCACCATTTTGGCCCCGAAGGATTCCCATCCGGGCGCGGCCTGGGCAATCACCTGGCGAGGTAGAAAGAATCGAACGGCGGCTTGGATATTGACGTCCGAAGTGTATTGGTTGGGTAGCGCCGGCAGCTCCTGGAAGAACCCGGTACTGCTAGTGGCCATATTGATTAAACAAACGACAGATAAATATAAAGATTAGGAAAATGACCCAAAAAAGATGTCGCGATCGTGTAGAACCCCTGTGTTTTCCACCCCGGCTGAAGATGTGTGGATGTAGATATACAATCAGTGATTAATTTGGCTTGCTGGGGCCTCTGCGGCTGGCAGCTAGCGGGGTGCGGCGCCAGCCGCCGATTAGAACCCAATTTTAATCGCGCGCCGCTTTGCTTGTTTGCCATAATTTCTTATCGCTCAGCGATTAATTTTGTTTTGCCTTTTGTTTAAAAACCCCACAAAGCAAATCTCACTAATGGCCGGGCTATGGGCCGCGGTTGCTTTGGGGGATCAAAGCGGTTAGTAGAGGTCATCCGGGTTCAAGTCAATTCACCCGGTGTGTGTGTGTGTGCTTGGACCTTCCTCAACTGGACGAGTAAGAGTCGCTTGTACCCACATGAGATAATCTGCCACTCATTCATTATGCTTTCTATTTCTGGTAACAACCGCTTGCCGTCAGCCCTTGGCTTGCGTGCAATATTCTGCCGGGCTGGAGATTATTGAAACCGTCCAGGTTGTCCAGTTTTGTCCAGAGCGGGGAATACACAAACCCTGCCCTGTATTCGGTGAACGCCAACTAAAAACCTGCTTCAACAAGTTGGCCCGATGGTTTAGTGGTATAATTCTCGCTTAGGGTTATTTAATTCTGATTGCGAGAGGTCCCGGGTTCAATTCCCGGTTGGGCCCACTTCTTAAATTTGATCTCTTGGCCCAGTTGGTTAAGGCATTGTGCTAATAACGCAAGGATCAGCGGTTCGACTCCGCTAGAGATCAAATAAGCCTAGCTAGCTCAATCGGTAGAGCGTGTGACTCTTAAAATCTTAGCAATAAGAATTAAAGTCATCACAAGGTTGGGGGTTCGACCCCCCCGTTGGGCTTTGTCCTTTTTTTCTTACAAAGACTGGAATTTAGGCGTCTATTATATCTCCTCTGTTTGTTATGTCGTGGTCTAAAATCCATTTATTTACATATCTTTGGTTGACTCTTTTTCTCGCACTCCCAATCACCTTTTGATCTTCTCTTCATGTTGAATGCGCGGCCTAGCTGATATTTTTTCCATATTTGCCCATCATCTGCTACAAAATTACTTAGGAAAAGAGGGTGTTTTTTTTTGCATCTGTAGGATAATTGTGGGGGTTATCATTCCACCATATCAATGGTGGCTCAATTGATCTTTATATCTTAATTCAGAAACTGCATAGTAATAGGGATTCTGGGTTTGACATATTTTACTATATAAGAGAAGCCAATACCACCAACCCGGTAAATTTGCACCAGTGGGTGTATATTCATCAGTAAACTCTGTTTCGCTGAATAACCAAAGGTGGTATCAAGTAGGACTGAGGAAAATGTAGTACTACAGAGAGAAATAATGAAGTAGATCCGAGTAGAAATATCTGTAAAGGTTTTGTTTAATTGATCCCATTTGTAAGTTCTACTACCAAAGCCTTGATTATTAGATCTAATTCGCTCCACTACCCATACCATTTCGTCTTCAGTCAAAAAGGTCCAAATCTTGGTTGGATAATCAGGAATGTGAAAAAAAATAAGTATGCCAAAAATAATAGTAATCATACCGGCAATTATAAATAAAAGTTTCCAAGCGCACAGGCTGAGTAACTATGTTTATTATTGGCTAAACCGAAAGCAATAAGGTCACATTGAATAGTACCAAACCCATTAAATGGAAACCAAATAGCAGTTTTTAAAAAATTATTCTTCCCTTTTTGATACCCTTGACTAGTCAAAAAGAACAAGAGATCAATGTTACAGCTGATTCCGTTATACCCAAAAAAACCCCAGAGGGTCATTAAACCCAGATAATTTTCAGGTACAACATGCATACAAGGAATGAATCCCCAAATTACAATGAAGCAGCTCGGAGGGATCTAATTTTGTAATCTTAGGGGTAAGGATATCGGATCAAAGGCGCATGTAATAAAATCATAATGTAGAATGTCTTATTGATGGAGCAGTTGCAATGGTTATAAAACACAAAAAAATAAGAACCTCGCGAGCTGTGAAGCAAAAAAGGATAAAGCCCAACGGGGGGGTCGAACCCCCAACCTTGTGATGACTTTAATTCTTATTGCTAAGATTTTAAGAGTCACACGCTCTACCGATTGAGCTAGCTAGGCTTATTTGATCTCTAGCGGAGTCGAACCGCTGATCCTTGCGTTATTAGCACAATGCCTTAACCAACTGGGCCAAGAGATCAGTAATTGTTAGAGCGTGGGATAATGCCACCGTCTAACACTGAAGGTAGGGGAATCTCGAGATTTTTCAGCCAACGGGAAGGGAAACGCGAGGGGTTTAAAGTGATTTAAAGAAAGGAGATAGAAAAATGAATAGATGAATGAATAAAGAAATGAATAAACAATAACCATAGCAGGTGGGCAGCGAAAGCGCGCTGGGGGTGTAGTAGGAACAAGAACAATCCATCATCACTTGCCGCGAAATTGCACCCCATGACCAGCTACACTAGCCAGACCAGCTACACCAGCTACACCAGCTACACCAGATAAGACTACAACCACAATCTATACTCTCCACGGAACGAGATCGAGAAAAGCATGGCCATATACACAGATATCCTTCAGTGGTATTCCTGACATATTCGGAGTTCGCTCGTTGGGAGTCGCGGCCCTAAGCGGGCGCCGTTACCCTGCCGTGGCCCGCCTAAGTGGTATAAAACTTCTTTTCTCGCGCGATATTTTTCCATCTTTTCTCTCTCTCCTTCGTCTTCAAGCGACGGCCCGTCTTTGGCGGCCCTCTGGCGGCCCTCTGGCGGCCGTCTCTGGCGGCCGTCTCTGGAATAATAATGGTATGTTCATCTCTCGGTTTTCAACACGTCGCGGCCTTCTGGTTGATTTGCGGTTTTAGTGATGATATTGGGCCTTGTGCCCTGCTATATTTAAACCCAGCTCTTCGATTATATATTATTTAAACATGAGACAATTAATTATTCTGATCCCCTTGCAATTTCGTCCACTTTTACTAGTGGTTGTTAGCTTCAGGGGTAAGGATCTCGAATTAGTCAGAATGCCCGGCGCCGGTTGTGTGATTTCGTTGTCCTTTCCTTTACTAACCTTTCGATGTTATTAGCTGTTTGCAAATTATTCCCCCCCCCCCCCGTATATAAAGATAATAAATGCCCTATTTGAAAAAACTACCACCCTTGTAAACAATGTACTAAACCCCAGTAAAAACTTGTAAATGAAAAGCTGTAGATTGCACGGCGATACCGGAAATCATTTGTAATCCTTCCCTTCGGCCGTAAAGAGTCCGTTTTCCCACCATCGCCCATCCTTTATGCAATCCCTCCCTTCATGCATCAGGCCTGATCTCACCGGATCTTATCTGATCTCGCACCTCTTTTTGCCATCCTCACTCACCACCACCGTCACTCCGCCGTAAAATGAACTTCAGCGGCGACTTCAAACGCCAGCGCAACATCAACATGGGCGGCCGGCGCGCCGTCCCTCTCCATGACCGTACTACTCTGCTCCAAAAGGCCCAAGAGGATCGCGAACGACGTGAGGCCATTCGCCGGCGTGAAAGTGCCGCCATTACCATCCAGGCGTTTTTTCGTGGCCGTATAGCCACTGCCCTGGCGCGCCTGCGGGGCCAAATGGAGTGGCTTCGTAAATATTACCCAGGAACTACCGACAACTTAGTCGGTGAATCAACCCCCCAACCAGAACTCACCTACGCCATTACCCTCTTTATTTTCAGTTTCCAACCCAGTGGTGCCAACCCCAATCTGAAACCCGCGCTCACCACATTATCTAATATGCTATCTTGTGGTGGTCAAATACCCCTGGCCGAATTAGACCGCGGTCTGCACCGTCGACTAGGTGACCATTTGGCCAACATTATGCGTCAATTGATCTCTCAGCGGCAACAAACCTCATCCAACGACTACAATGAGCCAATCAAGATTATTTTAGCCATTTACCGTAAAATACATAACTTGGTGGATTCCTCCACCCCAATTTTAACTTCGGTGGCTACCTTGGCCTCATCGCTGACCAAGTCTTCATTGGATACCAATGATGACCAATCAATGTCTAATGCCCTTAGCTCCACCCTAGTAGAAGTTGCAAAGTCCAATACTCGTGGTTTCGTGGAAACAGTATTAATCACACCACGATTATTCTTATTGGTAGATCCATCAGCGTTAGAATCGCTCCAGGCCGGCGTTTGGGCCTACCTACGCCATATCATTCCGGACCCGTTTTGGCTGTCCGCACATCCACCACAGAGTAAATTATGGCTTTTCATTAATATGTTGGTTTGGGCTCCGGTGGAAACATGGACCAAGGGTATATTTCATATTCTAACTGCTCTCCTCTCTTTGTTTCCCTTTCAAATCCGTAGCCACCACGAAGATAAAGATAAGACCATAATTATTGATCTCGACACAAACAAGACTTTATCACTGGGTGGTTCTCCCTACTTCAATGAGGATGGTTCTCCCCACTTCAATGAGGATGGTTCTCCCTACTTCAATGATCCCGGTTCAGTGTATACTACTAGTGATGGTTATTTGTTAACTAATCTTTATCTTCTATGTTCACGTTCTACATTAAACGCCATCTTTGCGTTGACGCCCGATCCTAACGATATGGCCGCTTTCTTCACGGTATTATCCCGATTATTACCGGCTCAACATAATGATCTCATGCTACATTTATCACTTACCGTTCTTGATGATGTTGGTACGTCGCCATTCCAACTATTCTGGTATGAGTTTAAGCTGTCGGATATATATGAATTAACTACTGATGGTGATTTTAACGCTACTAACTTCCGTGACCTTTGTACCGATCCTGCATTATGTCTACCATGGGCTAACATGGTCATTGCGCTAGAACTTTATTCTTATTGGCTTATCATTGCCGATGATACCGAATTCAGATCTAATGTAACTCATACTTTAGATTTAGATGATGTCCGAGACATGGCAGAATTTTTACGTAATTTCACCTTTACGCTGCTTTGGAATTTACCCATGACGGCGGTATCACCATTATTAACAAGGACCGCCTCAATTGCTGCGTTTTTTCCGCCAGATAGGCTAGCTGGTGACTTCTATGATGGTATGACTACATTTATCACTTTGGATCGCTTAAGGACGGTGGCACTACGCGTAATGAAACAGATCTATATCCGTGACTCTCGTCGTGCATTCTTACCTAGCTCTTTCTGGTTGATGACAAATAAGTTTGACATGGAGGTCTTCATCCCCGCGGCCGTTGAGGAAGAAGAACGTCGCTATGAGTTATCCTTAATTGAAGATGATGATAGTGATGATGAAGATAATAATAATAATAATAATAATAATAATACGATTAGAAATGGTCGTTTCAGCAATACCACTGGATCTTCGGGTTCGGTTGCGGCAGTAACATCACGACTTAATATACTTCAACAGGCGCCGTTCTTCATCCCCTTTAATACCCGGGTCGCTATATTTCAAGCCTTTATTGCCCTGGACCAGGCTCGTCGCTCCAACGTCAATATTATTGCTAATACCTTTGATTTCTTGACCGGTACCAGCAGTCGCCATAAGGCCGATGTTCGTCGTGAATTCTTGCTGCAGGACGCTTATGAGGGATTCAACCAACTGGGTCCCGATCTCAAATCGGCCATTGGGGTTACATTTTATAACGAATATGGCCCCGAAGCCGGTATTGATGGTGGCGGTATCACAAAGGAGTTCCTTACTTCAGTTTGTAAGGAGGCCTTCAATCCATCACACCCATTGAAGTTGTTTGCCTCCACTACAGGACATTTACTCTATCCGAACCCAGCGCTAGGTACCCCCATTCCTCGAAGTGGGGGGGTGAATGACAATAACGTTCAGGAGAGAATTACGCTTCGTCGCCAACAGCTAAGCTATATGGAATTTTTGGGCCGAATCATCGGAAAATGTTTATATGAGGGTATTTTGGTAGATGTTGAATTCGCCCCATTCTTTCTTCAAAAGTGGGGGAACCTCCGAAATGCCACCACCACCCCCAGTAATAGCAACATTAAATCTTCATTCGACGATTTATATTGGCTGGATCCTGAGCTTTACAATGGCCTTATCAAGGTTCACAAGTATTCGGGGAATGTTGAACATGATCTTGGCTTGAACTTCACTACTATGCATATCGATGATCGTGGCCAGCCTATATCTATTGACCTTAAAGGCGGTGGGGGTGGCCATTCTGTTGCCGTAACCAATACTAATCGTCTTGAATACATTCACGCCGTGGCTAATTTTAAGTTAAACACTGTTTTGCAAGCGCAAACTAATGCCTTTATTACCGGAATGAACGATATTATCGCGCCTAACTGGCTCAGCATGTTCAACGCCCCCGAAATTCAAATGCTGGTCAGTGGTGGTAGTGCCGGTATTGACATTGCGGATTTGCGTCGTTATACAATATATGGAGGATACTTGGAAACCGATAAAACGGTTAAGTATTTCTGGCAAGTGCTGGAAGAGTTTACGGACGCTGAACGTCGTAAATTAATTAAATTCGTTACTTCAGTGGCCAAAGCCCCATTACTCGGATTTGAAGTCTTGCGGCCTCTATTTGCCATTAGAAATGCCGGCGCCGATAAAGACCGATTACCGACTGCTTCAACTTGTGTAAATTTACTCAAGTTGCCCGATTATAAGTCCAAACCCCTTCTTCGTCAAAAGTTGTTGTATGCAATCAATGCTGAAGCCGGGTTTGATCTTTCTTAAGAGGAGGGTGTTGTTTTTGGGTTATTTTTGATTCTTTTTTATATATAGTCACTCGAATATATCAATTCTAATATATATATATATTTCATTTCAACAAAACAAAATAAACTCTTTATACCTTTTTTTATTTTTATTTTCTTTATTTATTCTAAAACTCAGCTAGATCACGATTTAACTCATTGAACATCCTCCGTTGTATATTGACTTTATGTGAATTGCTTGTATTAGCCGGTCGCCATTTGTACTGGGGCGTGTAATCCACCGTCACCGTTTGCACAAATACTGACAAATCGCGGGCGCGTTTAAGAATCTCAGTAGCCTTAGACCGATGACTGATTCCCTTCATTTTGGGCTTCAATAACTCTGAATCCAACCAATCGTAATCATTGTTGACCTTTTTCTCATTCGTATTCAATTTGTTCACCACGCCTCGTAATTGCTCCACTTCAGTTAGAAGATATTGACACTTCATGCTCTCACTATACGAGGTCAGCCAGTCCTCCAATGTTCCTAAAGAACCCCTCTTTTTCGCCTGGGTGGTGACCATACTCTCTTGACGTTGAGCAAGGTCGCGATCCTTTTCCTCAATGGTTTGGTTGGCCGCTTTCAGCTGTTCAGTCAAAACCCTCTGCTTAGCGGAAGCTTCATCAATCAGCTGGCGTAATTTCTCAATCTTGGCCTCTTGTGAAGACGACTTGGCGATCTTGGAATCGTACAAAGTCATCTTCACCTCCAGTTCCTCCATGATTTTCTCCTTAGATCGTAGCGTCAATTGTAACTCCCGTAATCCCGACTTGAGCGCTTCAATTTCATTATCCTTGGTCTCCTTATATATCTGATCAGACCCCGCTAATCCACCGCGAATTTCCCATGGCGCTTTATTATTCATCTCACGCGGGGTGAATTCGAGCGATGTTTGAAGGCGTCCCATTATATCGACTTGCCTCTGAAGAGGATGTAAAATTAACGAAAACGAAAACGAAAATGGTTCGCTTCTATTATTATCTTCGGCAGATTCATCTTGGCTATTCTCAAACCACAGTGTGTTGGCACATGATAATTCTAGCAGAACTCCGTCAAATGAATCACGTAGGAATAAAATCTCTTCATCGGCAAGAGGAACGCTCAAGACCGAGTCCAGATGGAAAGCCACCCCGCATAAAAACTCACTAACACTTATAATATATTTGAAGCAATCCTCAATGGGTTTATTCGACGCTAAATTGGAAGGCGTAGTTTGCTTCTTTTGTTTCTCAAAGATTTCTTCAATTATCCGTTTAAGATCTTGCAGGCATTTTGATATACCAAGCAGTTCACAACCGTGTGAACCCCCAGCGTCAAATTTCAGACGGTCAATTATTACTTCGTGCACCTTATTACAAACCCCAATCACTGATGAAAGTACTATCTTAACCTCATTACATACGGTTTCATCGTATACAGCAAAGCGTCCTGGAGCCATACGTATAAACTCTGCTGAATCGATGGTTTCTCTGAGAGCAGCAGCTGAAGTCGATAGCGATGTTCTTAAATCTTGCTCTGAGGTTTCACCATCTTTGAGTCGGTTGATCTCTAAATCAAAAGTGAATTCAATGGTCTGCAGGGGTGACTTCAATACTATCAAGGATGAGAATGTATCCACATCAGCGCTTGTGCTCACGTATTCGATCGTGGCCTGAAGTAGAGCCACAATGTCGCACAAATAACCACACGCCAGAACGTAATTACCTAGTGAGAAAAACGAAAATGTAGATCCTTCTTGCTCTTTCCTGGTTTCTTCCTGGAGGCATTTGTCAAAATACCGGAAAAGTAGGTTGCCTTTGAAAAGTACACGCTTTGCTGTAAACAACGCTGATATAGCTTCCTCATCCTCGGTTAATAAACGCGAACCGTAAGATTGGTAAACCATCATTCTATCGGTAGCTAATATCAAATTTACCTTCAACAACTCTATATCGATCTCCTTCGCCTGTGATCCTATACTGGTTTGCTGTAACTTGATATTCAAATCCATCATATGCTTAGCCTCGTTCACCAGTTCAGACGTTCGTGTGGTCGAATTGGCACTGTTGGATTTCAAACTTTCCAACTCTGAATGTAAAGACCTAACCAGTTCACGAAACTTTTCAATATTATCTTCCAAATACTCATTACGTTCTTCCACAAGATCTAAATTTTGACTCTGCTGATGAAATCGTGATTCGATATCGTCTATCTCGGATTGCAGTTGCGTCTCGGTCAATTGATGACTGACCTCAAGTTCATCATTGAGTTCCTTTAAAATTTCTAGCTCCTCAATGGTTCTTTTCAAATTCTCGCACTGTTCCTGCAATTCCAAATTCTGATCCGTGAGACGCTCAATCATATCCTCCGAGCCTAATGCGTCGTCTAACTGGCCTCGAAGCTCTTTTATAGAGATCTGGGCTTCCTTGTATCGAGCCTGAATGGTCTTGAGTTGATCGTTTAATTTACGGTACTCCCGCTCCGTTATTTCAAGGCTAGATATCCTTACAATTAACTCATCTTCCTTGGTAGCTGAAATATCCCTTAATGCTATCAGGGCTTCTTCCAACTGTTGTATACGGTGGTTAGATTTAAGTAGTGCGGCCGAATTAGTTTGTGATACCTCGTGTAGTTCATCGGTTGATTTATCGAGGGATAATAGCGAATTTTCCTCTCGTAGAATCTCGCATTCTAATTCCAATTCTTCTAATTTTTTACGCAGGGATTCAATATTCAAAGTCAATTCCTCGACCCTGGCTTCAGCCAGTTCACGATCTAAAGCCATATTTTCCAATTCCTCGTCATGAATATCTTGTCGTTCACTCAATCTACTCTTTTCTTCTTCCAATAGTTTTAATTCATCACGTACTTTATTCAATTCCTGGCTCATAGGTGCCATTTTATTTTGTAATTTCTGTATGATGTTCTCTAGTCGCTGCTTATCCTTGACTTCACCTTTAATAGCAACTAACTTATCGTAATCTTCTTTACGCTTACGTTCCATCGCACGTAATTTTGCCTTGAGCCTCTCGATTTGATTGGCAGATACTGACATAGTTTCGGAATCTATCGAAGACATTGTAGCCGTTGTAGTGGTTGCGGATGCCGCTGATATAGGACGGGCTGAAGGAGCTAGACGAGTTGAATCTTGAGATGGCGTCGTTCTCAGTTCAACACTAGCTCCACTAGCCGGTCTTGACGAAATAGCAGGCCCTCTGGGACGAGAATTAGGGGGTCCCATTGGGGTAATTGTAGCCTTAAGCTGGTCATTATAAGCTCTAGAGAGAGATCTGGAAATTAAGCCCTCACCACCACCACTACTACTACTACTACTACCCCCGGCTGATCCCAGCCCTGAAGGCAGCATTAGGCTCACGGCGGGTGGCCTCACGAAAATACCATAATATACCACTTCACCATCCAATGCCTCATCTGGTTCATTCTTCTCGCACACGAAATAACGCACGCCATTCACCGAACCGTCGTTTTTACCCGAGGGGGTTTCTAACTCAATACCCACCCATTGTCCGGTCGAGAACTCGGTTGTGCCTATGAATCTGACCCAGCCAGTCTCGCCACGCACGTAAACCAATTGCCCAATATCAAAGGCTATTGCTGGCGAACTCGTGCCGAGGGACATTGTTTTCGGTGTGTTTGTATTCGCTTCGTTCAGTTTGTTTACTACGATCTTGCAACTTACGGTATACCCCTGGCTCATAGCCTGTCGTGCGACAATGGTTAATTTGTCGCTTTTTCGTTCCTAAACTCATAGGCACCCCACGCTAGAGGCTAAACTTCTACTACGGGGATCAGTTGTTTACATTTACGATGAAATCCGAGGTCATTACATACAGTTTTACGTGAAATATTCTACGTGGAGCCAGAATAGCGCCAGTTTACGACAGAATGATGGCCAAAGCCACGCGCGCGCCCGGCGTGCATTGCAGTCTGGCAGTAGCTCCCAGTCCCGCGGGCCTTTTGGCATTTTTGAACGCATTGGAAAGTTTCAGCCGATCGGATCGAAGGCCTCTGATTGTGAGTATCGCCAGTCATTTGATTCTTCTTTTCAACGTCGTTCCCCCCCACTTATAGACCAATTTTGTCAAGATGTCCGCCAGTAGTGTATTGAAGAGAAACCGGTTCTCTATGGAGAGACTCCCCGCTAATTTAAGGACCCATTTGGAAAACAAGCAAAAGCAATGGAACCCCCATTTCATGGCCCAGCAGATGGCTTTATCGGTGCCTGAGAAGGAAAAATTGAAGGAACACGAATATCATTTCATGAACGGTGATAGAGTTCAGCTCAAGGACGGTAAGGACGCCGGCAAGATAGGCAAGGTTGTCAGTATATTCAAGGAAGGTAACGCTTACTACGTTGAAGGTGTGGGTGAGAAGATGCGTACGGTCCTCCCGCGTGAATTCTGGGTCCCCGGTCAAAGTTTATATGTCAGTGATTTCCCTCAACCTATTAAGCAAGATAGACTTCGTCTTGTGGTTGATGTGAAGGACGGCGATGAATCGCGCGAAGTGGCCATCCACACCCTTACTTTATCATCCGACAAAAAGTGGAACGATGATTACCAAAAGCCCATGCCTGTTAGAATGGTTAAACACAACAAGCAAACTATTGAAATCCCCTGGCCCCCGGCCCCCGAACCCGTCGAATGTGGTGAAATTGCCACCCCTGCCGACATCGCCAGAGAAAGAACATGGTTTGTCGATAGCCTTCTCCAATCACCTGTCCCCAAGATGGCCCTCGGTGATATCAGAAACCCCTTGCGTGAATACAAGGCTAAGGTCGTCAGAGAAAACTTCTTAGAAAAGTGGAATAACAGACCTACGATGCCTGTGTCGGAGACTAAGAAGGCCCAATTAGCCGAAAGGGCCCAAAGAGCCGCTCAACCTAAGTTCCATTTAACTAAGGAAATTGAAGAGTTTATTGGACAAAAGGTTGAAAATTACCAAAAGCAATTCTTCAAGGACCAATAAAGAAAGAAAAGGAAAAAAAAACCGGTTTGTATGACTATAAGACTCCTCATTTGTAGGATTATTTTATATTTTTTTTTTGGTCCGCATTTGACCCTCTTTTCTTCATTTCTTTTGTTCTGTATATAATGATTCCCTCCCCCCCTTCTCCTTCCTTGCTTGTTTACTTTTGTTTGTACAACTTCTTTTTTTGGTAACTTAATAAATAAAAAAATTAAAAATTTTATAAAACTTTAGGATTAAAAATTAAAAAAAAAAATTATAAAACTTTAGAATAGTAAATAAGTACAAATGATAACTGCTACATTGAACTATAGAGATGAAGAATCACGGAATTAAATTATGCATGCATCCTTAAATCAAATGAAAGAAATAAAACCGCTAATGGAATGAAATAAAACTACCAAGTCTTTGTTATACAGAGCTGTTCAATGAAGGGAAGAGGTTGAAAAAGCAAGAAGAGAGAAGGGAACACAGGGGAGGTTTCATTTCCTTCTTTCTTTCTTTCTTTTTTCATGATGATAAATGGCGCGGCGCGCTTTATTTGCCGGTTAATTGGCTAATGAAGGAGATGAAGAACTTCTTGAAATCCTTTTGATCAACTGTCATTAAAGTCTCACAGTAACGATTGATAATATCAGCGGGTACGCCAACCGAGGGAAGATAAGAATCTCTCAAGTAAGAGATGAAGGAATCACCCTTTTGGAGGTATATTTGCTTTTGTAAACTACCGAATTCACCAAGAATGATTCTAGATTGGGCATCACTGGATTCAAATCCTGGCTTAGACGAGAATTCAAAGCAAAGTACTGATACTTGTAATAAGAATTGTTCAAAGCCCTCGATCTTAAGACCATTACCAAATATTTCCGTAAGGGGGGGTGAGGGTCTAATTTGACCGGAACCCCATTCTTGGATCATCTTATTTAATGCTAAAACGGCTTGACGGGTACTGGTAGCATCGGATAAGTCAGATGAGTAATGTAAGACGCTCTTGAGGACATTTTGGTAGACGGATTTGTTAGAATCAGCCATGAATACTGCACTCATGTTATTATTAATGATATTAAATAAGAAGGTCAAATAAGCCCTACGCATATCCGAGCGCATAACCAGAGCATCGGTTGAACCACTAGTACTGGCATTATCAACAACTTCCAAGGAAGCGAAAATACGAGTGAATAAGCCATTAAGCATATTACCCAACATTTCAAATACGCCACGTTCCGATTGGTAACTGTGTACGAGATGGCCTAAGAAACCTAAGAAATCAACCAATTCTGTAGTCTTACATTCACTGAGTAAAGCGTTAATGAGTCGCGAGATTTCATCAAGAATATTAGTACCCAGGACAGGAATCAAACGTGAAAAGGCGAAACGACTAGCATCACGAATAATCTCAATACAGGGTAAAGTTTCCAGGGCCACAATAGATACTTGAGTAATATTCTTAAACTCTTGTAGGAGACGCGGGTCATAGATTTTCTTGGGGATAGTACCCTTAGCGGCCACAACGGACGGTACACTGTCATCAAAGCCTCTAGCAAACGTACCCAAAGCCATTAAATTATGATGAATTTGTAAGGCCACAAGTGGATCAGTATTTCTACCGCCATTACCACCGGATTGTTGAAGTCCTCGTTCAGTATCAGCAAAGATAGATTGTAGGATTCTTTCAATGAGTTGAATTTGGGTATCTGTATCGTTAACTGATGCAATAATCAAACCACAGAGTTCGAATAAATATAATTGACTGTCAAAGGTACCTTCTTCAGCGGCCGCATCAGCCGATAACTCAGAATCGTCGTCCTTCTTGGGTAACTCCGCTTTGATAGTTAAGAGAGTAGAAATAGAGTTAAGGACAGTTTCGGCAATGGAACCAATAGATCCCTTAGCCGATTTCACGAATCGGTAAATTAAAAACCATGATCTAACTTGAACGCGAGTATTAGGATTATGAATACCTAAGGGAGAGCAGAAAACTTGTAGTACACGATGTAAGAGTTGGGTTTCAGACGGGGTAAAGAAATTGGCGTGTTTGACTACCAATTCCATAAATTCTAATTGAATGGCTGGATGATTGACCGATAAGATGGCATCACTATTGACCATCTTGACAAACATTTCAAACAGACATAAGTTGGCGGGAGTTTGAACTCCCTTAATAACATTCACAGCACCGTTACGTAAACTTTCACTAAAGGCAGTTAATTGGAATAAACCTAATTCAACGTCACGCCAGTCCTTAGATCCGGCACCTAAACATTGGTTTACGGCGGCCGACATACCTTCCATATAAAGCGAGATTTCAATACCGGCAATCAAATCCTGGAGTAACTTGAGTCTTGATCTAATTTCAAGGAATTCTCCATCACTATCATCCTTATCGGCGACCCAATCAGCATCGGCATCGTACTTTGCCTTCATGATAAGTTTATTAAGAAGTTCGGGTAAGATAGCCAATCGTTTAGCCGGGACGAAATTAACATCAGCGGGGAAATTAAGAATTTGTCCCAAGGCATCCTTGGTTAAACCAGATGTATCAACCTTACGCTTTTCCTTACGTGATTCCTTTCTAATGAAGCCTAAATATTCAGAGATAACGGGGAAGATTTGCGAGGATGTGTCGTCATATTCGTTAGTTAAGAATCGTAAAATAATGGGGAACATAGATAATAACATATTTTCGGCGTCTTGTTGAAGCTCAGACGTGGCGGTTTCACCGGAATTAGCAGCATTGGTATCATCAAGAATACCAATGAGTTCTAAACCAATAACATTACATAATTTTGCGGCTCTTTCGTCGAAATCGATATCTGAATTCTCCACGGGGAGTTGTGCCACCACATTAGTCAAGTTTAGTAATTTAATTAATTGTAATTTATCGGAAGGTTTCATTTTCTTTAAGATAATTTCTGAAATAGTATCACAGGCGGAAATTCGTTGCCTTTGATTACCTAAAAGACCAAAGATTAAATCAAGTAAGACTGGGTTAACAATAAGGGTAATTTCGATCCATGAGACCCATCCACCAATGACCTTTAAACAGTTGTCGATAATTTCGTTAACTAGATTGTTGTTATAATTATTGGCGGTATTGTTGGAGTTAGTATAAAAGCCGAGAATTTCAGCCCAGGAGTTGGCGAGTTTATTCACATCACGAACCCGAATATAATCCTTGAGGGCATTATTACGTCTAAGTAGGGGGAGAGCCCGAATGATTAAGTTATCGCCGATTTCTTCGTGAACCACCTTGAGGATACGAAGGTACATATCCACGGCAATGGCATTACCAAAGTTAGAGCCATTGGCTGGTAAGAGTTTTAAAATATCGTCAAAGAAAGTAGTCCAGGAATCAGCATAAGCCACAATGAACAAATAGCCCATGGTTTGCGCTATTTTATTTCTCATATAGGAGGCGTCATCCTCCAGTGAGGATGGTGAGCCACTAACCACGCCGGCCTGAACGTACTTGAACAAGTTTTCACGAACCACTTCGATTTGGGGTTGATTTAAATTGGTCAGGGAATTATCAATGACCTGTAGGGCAAAGTACCTGGATTCATTGGATCGCTTACGGTCGCCGGTGAACATGGACAGGCACATCTGCCAGCCGTCGGCCGAGGACTTGACTTGATTACAAAAGTCCATGGCCTGTTGTCTAAGCGAGGGGTCGCCGGCGCCTTGAATGGCAATGGCCACCGCTTGCTCGATTTGGTCTTCCATTATCGAGGGCCTATTAAAGAACGGGGGGGTATTTTTTTGCTTGAAATTTGCTTGAAATTTGCCTCAAGTGGTGCTGGGGGCGGGAGCAGGGGCGGTATGGGGCGAGGTGAAAAATGGGAGTTAAGCAGAGAGCCCAAAGAGAGTGGCAGCAGAGGAGCGCAGAGGATGGTATCGCGGCACAGGGCAGTCTACAGAGGGGGCTAAAAGCAGTGCTACGAGGTCTATCTACGGGCGGTCAAGGCTCGATCTAGCGTGGGTTGTGGTGGTGAGGCAGCGAAGTTGATGCAAAACCGCAGGTGGATCAGCGAAAATTTGGGTAAACAATCGCTGCAGCGCTCCAGGCGGGGTTAGGGCAATGCGCCTGGCGGTGTGGACTGGGGATTTACGGATTTATATAGGGATTTGTGGATCTGGACAGCGTGGATGGGTCATATATTATATATTTATATATTTATACATACTGTGTGCTTCATAGGCAAGGCCTTCAACGTCGCATTGGACGCTTGAGTTACATAGAGGCGGGAATCGTGGGGATCGTAGCGGTTTAGGCCATTATTGAGGGCATGGCAGATTTGTGATTTTATGGCTTTTGGCAGAAGGTGGCTTTCGGCAGAAGGTGGCTTTCGGCCTTTGGCAGATATTGACTTTTGACTTTTGAGAGAAGGTGACTTTTGACTTTTGACTTCTGGTCACTCTCACGCCTACCAGCCAAATCTCAACTGGGCCGCCGTAAACACCGGTGGCTTCCATTGTAACCGGCTGGCCTCTAGATAATGTCTCTTCTTGGCCTTGATCTTATCGTGACGGGCCACCACGGCATCGGTAATACAAATAATATGCTGGCCCTTGTAGTACTTGAGCATGTTCATGGTCTGTAGCGTATGAAGAATATCGGTTGTGGTCATGGCCGTAGCTGAGGAGATATCTTCAATTGTCATTTCGGTCTTGCCGGATTCCATGAGTAATTCAATAATGGTATCGGCCCAGTAGGCACGATAACTCATTAAACCCAAATCCGATAATGGCTTTTCGGGCGAGCCAACCTTACCTTCCTTCTTGGAGAGTTCATAAGAAAATTGAATGAGTAATTTACCGTACCCGTGTCGCTGGTATTGAGGTAGGGTGAGAATACACGCCACATTATAGTTCTCAGCTGATTCCTTTTCCTTGGAGAAATAACCCACCAGATGATGGCCCTTTTCGTCACGTTTGGTCATACAATAAAACAAAAACGGATCCACATCGTAGTAAAGGGTTTTATGATCCAAGAATAATTTAGACAGTAAACATAAATTACGACACCAGGTTCTTTGTCGTCTACCGTCGATTTCGAAAAACGATACCTTATCATCTCGATAGATTTCATTACCGGGTGGATGTTTCAATGTACATTTAGACCTGAATCGTTCGAATTGCTTTTGCGATGCAAAGAAGCAGAGCGAGAAATCACAAATATATATGGTATCCTCCTCCGAGAGTTCGACAGGATAGGGACTAAAATACCATGGTTCAACTTGGAATCCGCCTAAGATGATACTATGTAGATTACGCACTCTAGAGACCTCATGCGTTCCACCTTGACTCATTGAACCGGAAGTTCTTAATTTCTCAATTTCCTCCTCGCGACTGTATTCCTCCGTACTTTGTTCCTGACCGTTAACATTAAGATTATCGAGGTCCATGACATCGCCACCACTAACTGAAGACGCGCGCGAATAATCAGCGGCCCCAGGCGTTTGACTCAAAGCCGCCCGACCACGCTTTTTACCTTGTTTTAGTTTATTAACCACCGCAGGCGTCTTCTTCTGAACTTTATCGCGCGGCCACTCCACCTGCCGCGTGAGATCCAAGCGATCACCATCCACCCATTCATCCAACCGCTTATTAAAGTCTTGGTAATGGACATAAAACGTCAATCGGCCCTTACGAGTGTGAACCGACAGAATCTCAGCCAGACGGAGCTCGTTGTCCTTGGTCACAAAGCATTTGCACCCGATTCTAATATGTTGCGCCTCCAGCTGTTGGTTCGGTTCGAGTAATCCTGCGGGGATCTCGAGCGTGTGCGTCTTTTCCTCTTCCTTCTTGGGCTCCTTCCCTGTCTTATCCTTCTCTACCTCCGGTGTCGCTGCCATTATGGGTGGTTGATTACGGGTGCGTTGTGTGGGTGTGTTGTGTGGGTGTTGATTATGGAATCTTTCTTCAGTGGGGAAATCAGCATCAAAACCTTCGTTGGGAGTTGTCGATGATGATGATGATGATGATTTGGACCCAAACTAATATTGGATAAACCAGATCAAGGTTATAAATATAGTTTATTATATATAGTAATTAATTAGTTTTTATAATACAATGTCTAAATGACTTATTAGGCTCACCGCCCCCTTTCTTCAATCAAAACCGGCCACGCGTCAACGAGGGCTTCCATTCAATACCGGGATCGGAATCCTTATTAGCGTTTGGCTTCTCACGCCAGATCTTAATACTCTTGTCGGCCTCACCGGTAATCAATCTCAGACCTGTTTTATCAAAGGTAGAACAGAAAATACCATTTTCGGCCTCCAGCGAACCGGGGATAGGCACACTAGCCGTTTCCTGAAACTTATGACCCGATTTCCAATCGAAGAATCCAATGGAACCATTATCACCACCACTGAACATCACACCGTCGTTATTCACAGACAAGGTATTAATGATGGCATTATGTGGCGGGTAGAAATTATGCATAAAGTCACCGTTAGGACACCTCCATTCCTTAATATTATCCGGACTGGCCGAGGCAAAGGTGAATTCGGTCGGGTGAACGGCAAGGGCTCTCACTGATTTCTTATGATGGGTTAGTACAGTTTGGGTCTTACCAGCGGCGAGATCCCATAATCGTACGGTAGCGTCCTCGGATGAGGAAATGATTTGAGGGTCGGCCTCTTGACACTTGACGTCGAATACGGTAGATTTGTGACCGGTGAGGGTAAATACGGGAGTCTTGGTTCGGATATCCCATACGCGAATGGCGGCATCACGACCGGCCGTGACCAAAAGATCTAATGTCGGGTGAACGGCTAGCGTATTGATGGCACTCAAATGGCCATGGTACGATCGAATAACCTTATTCTGTTCTAAATCCCAACATTTCACCAACTTGTCCTCGCCGCCTGAAAACAGATAAGGATGTCGCGGGGATACGGCCAGGCCGCGAATGCCCATAATATGACCCGTGAGTGATAGTTTAAGCGTACCCGAGGCTAAATCCCAAATCTTAATCGTACGATCGGTAGAACCGGTAGCGAACCATTGATTATCGGGCTCCACACATACACTACGTACCCAGCCTAGATGACCGGTAATTACTCGCATGACTTCCCATGGCGCGTGATATTCTGGTCGTTCTTCGGCCATACTGGGTCGTTCTATCAGACCCGTGAGCGCGCTACTACGGGGGAGGGGGTTGTTGTTGTTGGCATTTCTCAAGCTGACTTGCTGGGTCGTACTGCCGTCTTGTAGAAGCTTTTGAGATGTTGGTGGATTGCTATTATTATTGTTATTGATATTTGCCGATCGCACGGTTCTTCCACTCCGTCGCGTGTTCTGAGCGGCCGCGTCGGCCATCTTCTTGGCCAGATAAGGCGGCAGTTCAGCCGACGACGCATAGTCGCCCCTGACCTTGCTCAACAGCCTTAGCTTATGACTGGCGTCGTCTTGGTAGACCGGATCGCCCGATGATGCGCCAAACAGGGCTCGCGTGCGCTTCCGCGACGATAACACGGTATTCTGAGGAAGGTTAGTACAGGAAGAAAGAGAAGAGAAGAGAAGAGAAGGCACGGTGGCCAAACAGCACCCACAGAAACTCACTTGAATATATTCCAGCTGGTCCGCGTCCGACATCTTGGCAAATTGGCGTGTTAAAATAGGGCCAGAAGAGCTGATTTGCGAAAGATCGATGGTGGAGCGGCCGCCAAAACCTCAGCTTCGCTGGGACCAAAACCGTCGCTGGGAAAAGTCTTTCCACGCCCCCAGCCAACATCACCATCGAACAACGCCCCCAAACCAGTGCAATTCTACCGTCCGCAATGGCCTCCCGTCTCATTAATATCATCTCCCGTAAGTGTGGTCCGCGCTGCTTGTGGTCTCTCGGTGTCCCGTACTAACTCCCCGCAGGTGTGGCAATCCCCGTCGGTGTCGCCGTCACCCTTGGCGAAAGCGCCATGTACGACGTTCAGGGCGGCAACCGTGCCGTTATCTTCGATCGTCTCTCCGGTGTCCAGAAGCAAGTAATTGGCGAAGGTACTCATTTCTTGGTGCCCTGGTTACAGAAGGCTGTGATCTATGATGTCCGAACTAAGGTATGTTCTTTTTTGGATGGTGTCCTTGCTGTTTGTTGTTTGTTGTTCATTGTTGCTAACCCCCGCCACTATGTAGCCCCGTAATATCAACTCTACCACCGGTTCTAAGGATATGCAAATGGTCTCCTTGACCCTTCGTGTTCTTCACAGACCTGAAATCAATCATCTTCCTGAAATATACCAAGTATGTTTGTTGTTGTTTTTGTTGTTGTTTTTGTTGTTTCTTGTTGTTTTCTTGTTGTTTTCTTTTATACTAACTATCCACAGAACCTTGGCCTGGACTACGATGAACGTGTGTTGCCATCTATCGGTAATGAAGTCCTCAAGAGTATCGTGGCCCAATACGATGCCGCTGAGTTAATTACTCAACGTGAACAAATTTCCGCCCGTATTAGAGACGATTTATGTAAGCGTGCCGGTGAATTCAACATTCAACTCGAGGATGTTTCCATCACCCACATGACCTTTGGTAAGGAATTCACCAAGGCCGTTGAACAAAAGCAAATCGCTCAACAAGACGCTGAAAGGGCTCGTTTCATTGTTGAAAAGGCCGAACAAGAACGTCAAGCTTCGGTCATCCGGGCTGAGGGTGAAGCCGAATCCGCTCTTTTGATCTCCAAGGCTTTAGATAAGGCCGGTGATGGTCTTTTACTCATTAGAAGAATTGAAGCCTCTAAGGAAATTGCTGCCACTTTAGCTAACTCACCCAATGTTACTTACTTGCCCTCGGGTTCTACCGGCGGTAACGGTGGTAACCAGAGTTTGTTGTTAAACGTTGGTCGTTAAACAAACCCAAATTTGGGCCTTCAGCAATTGGGTTTGTAGTGGACTCAGCCGTGTAATCTTGTGCATAGTGTCTTTTATAGATATAGAGTTTATATTTAACGTAGAATCTTTATCGCTTTGAATTTATCCATTTGAATTTATCTATTTGAATATGGTACTTTTAGGAGGGGGGTTGTGATTACATAAGCGCGATCGTTTGGGTTTTTCTTCCCCTGAAATTTCTGATGTCTCTCGATACAAAGTCACAGACGGTAAACGCAAGCTCAAAAGTCAGCGCTTAAACAAAAAGAAAAGAAGCAAATTTGTATTAAACACTCCCACTGGCACGGTTTGAAAATATGAGTATAAACCGGTTTAATGTGGCCCAAAAGGGCCGCCGTTCGTCGTCTTCGCCGACGAGCGGCAGCTATAATAATCTGACGTCAAAAAAACACTCCCCTAGTCCAAAACCACCACCATCACCACCACCACCGCGGGAGCCTTCCGCGCACCATCTTCACATCCAAGCTAATTTCCACCCTGAACTCGAATACGACGCCCTGAAGAGCGAATTTGAAATCGGTCATTTGCTGTTCTATAGGAATCGTAACCAGCATCGGGGCGCCGCGTGGTGGTCGGCGCTGGCCATTCTGCATCGCCATCTCCATCATATGGTCCAGAAATTATCCTCCCTCCTTAACCAGAACCAGGAAGACGGGAGAGGAGGGGATATTGTCATTAAGGAGGAGATCATGGAGTGGATGACGGTTACAACGAGCCATGTGGTTAAAAAAATAATCCCAAAGGCCTATAGATGGTTTCATGGACTAATTGCCCAGGGACAATTCGTGACCCTTGGCCTCGCGCTAGTGGCCTGGGTGTCGAAGGTTTATCATACGCTAAGACCCATGGTGAGGGTTAATATTGGTCAGGGTTTGGAGTCTATGATTCGGGCGATTGAAAATGAGGATTTAGGACTGGTTGGTGATGTTGGGGAGCTGGTTGGAGATTCTGGGAACACCGGGAATGATTTGGGCATGGTGATATCGAGAGACGATGAGGCCGTGGTGGTGGAAAATAAAAAGATCACATTGACAAGCATACGGGCTACTGAGATGGTGATGGGTGGGGTGGACAAGGAGGATATATTTGCAACCACGACCACAACCACAACCACGACCACAACCACAAGGACAAAAAAGAAAAAGTCAACCTCGACATCAAAATCCGCTATCGACGATATCTTTGGTGACGATTCCAAAAAGCGCAAATCATCATCCTCCTCTTCCTCCGCGTTGATAGGGGAAAAGAAGAAGAAGAAGAAGAAGACCAGTGCGATTGATGATATTTTTGGCATTTAATTTTTATTTTTTTATTTTTTTATTTTTTTATTTTTTTGTTTGTTTTTATGGTTTGGTTTATTTTTTCCTATAATAGATTTTAATGAGTAGAAAATAAATATATTAATACCCAGGTGACCCCCTTATTAAAGGCATCACAAGTGATCTATAGAATAAAAGATTAGAGAAAGAGTAGAGAAAGAGACAAACACCAGAAGAAGAAAATAACCACAATAAATGATAATAAATAAAACAAAAAAAAACAAAGAAAGAAAAGATGCCCCAAAAAAATATTGCTCCTGTTGCCATAGGACTGCCGTGAGGAAGATGTGATATATGATATCACTAAATACAAACTAAAAACAAGTTTAGGCAAAGAAAGAAAGAAAGAAAGAAAAATGGGTGCAACGGCAGAAATAAGATATAATAATGACTACTGCTGAATGGCTGACCTAAAACTCATCCACCACTCGACCACAACTATGGCCGTCTACGTCTAAGCCAGTCCGGCAAAGCACTCAATATCCAAAACCAAATCGTTCCAAAACGCATCACCATGCATCAAATTCCGCAAGATGGTTTCGTTTGTGACATTCAAATTTGATGATTCGGAGGACATGGTGGTGGTAGTGGTGGTGGTGGCAGGACTAGGTGTGGCCGAACCATCGTTGTAGTAGCTATATCCCTGTAATCCAAAATTGGCTTGTTGTTGGTTATTGTTGATGATTTTAGAATCAGCGGCCGAAGTTACGGCAACGGTGGATAAGATATCCAACAACGAAGGCACCGCTGCCGTCGTTGTGGGCGAAGACTCTGATGAGGCCGACGATGACGATAAACGGCGCGAACCACAAGGTGATAATAACAAATCTCCAGTATCCTGACTGGCTTTTCTACGTTGTTGTTGTTGTTGCCAAAATACCAATAGTCGAACAATGAACAAGAGCGCCAAAGGTACGGAAGCCAATGATGACCCGCGCGATACCATATCGTCCAATCGGGTTTCCAAGGCCGTCACGCCGGATAAGGAATTTGAAGATGATGAGGATGTGGGTTCGAGGACGGCCAATTTGGTAATCATGGCCAAACCCCGACTGAGACGAGATAATTGGAAATAGGGCAATGCAGTCATTTCATCAGTTGATAGTGAGGAGATCAACAGTAAAGTATTGGAGTTAGCGTCCGTTAACCAGGCCAAGGCGCGCGATGTAGCTGGACACGACGGCGCACTTGGGCATAACGCATACTCAGAAAACGGACATCTATCATTGGCAGTTGCCGGTGTGACATAAATACTAGATTCGTAAAGGGCAGTCATCAACCCCCAGTAAGTGAGTTCGAGCGATTTATCACCATAGTGACTAAATTTACCATGAAGGGTCTCAAGTCGATTATGGAAATAAGTCACGAGTTCTTGAGTACGCGGGGCAGCAAATTCCAGTGGTTCGGCATTATTAAGAAATGAAGCATTGATATCCTGACCAAGGTGAATCATACGAGCCAACTGGGCTAATTTGATTTCTCTTACAGTTCCATTTTCCTCTAATCCACGACAACATTCATCAAGATAACTGTCCCAGGGGATATTTGTCGTTTGACCACCGGCGCCCCCTATGGAGTTATTAGCTACGTATATCAGAAGCCATAATTTCCGACAGGATCTTGACTGCGGGTCAGCGATTCCATTAGGATTAAGAAGTCTTTCGTAACTAAGGCTCCGACGGGGTTTGTTGCCGCTGTCGATCCCCAAATGGCGCGCGAGTGTCACGGCCGTATAGTTTAATAAACCAAGCTTTTGCGAAGGGTATAGGTCCACACCCGAATACCATACCCACAGTAAGACCACGCAATGGAGGATCTCTAATGAGGCAGTGGCGCCAACGGATACTTGACCTAGGACCGCGCGGTAACATTCAGCCAACAGGATCAGACTGGTGGCGTGAAACGTGGAATCACTCTTGAGCGCCACGGCTGAAGTGGTCATTATGGTTAAGAACAAATAAGGATGGGAGATTCTTAATTCATTGACGGTTATATTGTCCGGTAGGACTACAACGGTCAACTTTTCACAGAGGATGTGACGATAGGTGTCGAGACGGATCTGGGCCTCGGCTTGCGATAAGATTCCACGGGTTATTACGTCGTTAGCGACCGACAATTTGCCGGAAATGGAGTTGAAGCGCGAATGCATGTGGTTGTTGTTTTCAAGGATAGACAAACGTTCATCGGAAACGGCGGTAAGCTTTTGCCAAATGGCCCTTACGCGCAACTTTATAGCAAAGGCGTCATCGATATTAGGCGGAGGCGTGGTGGCTTTAACGGCAGAATGGGGATGTGTATAGAGTTTGGGGAATAAAGGCACGCCCTGATCCAGACTGATCTGATTGATCTGACTAATCTGACTGACCTGACTGATTTGATTGATCTGGCTGATCTTACGACCGTCGTGCACGTTAGAGGAATGCGAGACAGGGTCACGATCCTGCACAGGGGCTAATGTGGTCGATAATGGCCAGACAGTGGAGGCGGTAGAAGGATTAATAGTATTAATATTACTAGTAGTGCTACTAGTACCACTAATTGTCTGACTACTAGCTGTCAGCGTCACGGTGGGACCGATGGCCGGAAGCCGTTGGGCCGCACTCAAGCGGCGGGTGGGAGCATCGCGAGATGCATGATGAGGTCCTGAAGACGAATTTGAAGACGAATTTGAAGACGAATAATTTGAAGACGAATTTGACGAATACGAAAACTCGGCTTTGACGGCTCGACGATCTCCTTCAAATGGTTCGATTTCAATTGCGGGGGTCTGTCGCTGACGGCTCCCGGCCTCCACATCTATTCCGTTTAGGCTGTCACTTTCGTTGCCGTTGTTGCTGCCTTTGTCGCTGCCATCACCGCCGTCGTTGTCCTCGGACAGGTTTGAGTCGATGCTGCTGATCCGACTTCGGGGCGAGATGGAGGGCAGAATAGCGCAGTATTTGGTAGTGTACTCGGACGAGGGTGGAGTGGTGCATATCGTCGGAGGGGTAAGCGGTGCGGTTGCGGACAAAGCCTGATTATTGAGGGTACCTGCGGCGGCGGCGGCGGCGGCGCTGTCCGTGGCGCTGGCCGTCGTGTCCAACGCCGCTTGAAGCACCTCTAATTTTTTCTCCAATTCGGCCACTCTGCTATTAAAAATTGTTAGTCTTCAAAGTGAATAAATAAATAACGATAGTAAATAGAATAAATCAAGCATAGCAACTTACGTATCCGTGCGTCTCTTGCGTTTACGGGGGCCTAACTTGAATTCGCACTCCCGTTGTGATTTGGAACACCGCGTGCACGGCTTTAAGGGATCAGAGTCGTCCAGGGGGATACACCGCACCTTGAGTGTCCGGCAGTGTTCACAGGCCCGCGAACGGCGAGTGTGTACTGAGGAGGGGGATGTGGAGGATGTGGAATTGGCTATCGTGGGTGACGGGATAGTATAGTCGTTCATCAGGGGCCTCATAAGCGCGGACGGTTTGACAGCGAGGGGTAGGTTGCGGTTAGTGGCGAGCATTTGATGGTGAACCACGAGTAAATGAATAAATAAATAAGTATATAAACAATGTATGTCTAGCAAGGAGAGGGGGAGTGGTTTAGAATAAAAGGCAAAAGAAAAAACGAAAAACGAGAAAAAGAAAGAGCAGAAAACAAGGGAAGAGAGAAGGAAGGGAAGAGGGAAGGGAAGAGGGAAGGGAAGAAAGAGAGATACGGATATAGATAGATAGAGAAATATAGAAATATATATATATATAATCATACACAAATATATACATGGAGCGGATCATCCAGCGATAACGGGGAACGCCAGCGAACCGTCGGAATAAATGAAAAGAAGGCCCAAAAAGCCATGAAGAAGGCCCAAAAAGCCAGTCAGATCAGCCAATTCAGGCGAATGGGAGGGGTTCGCGCCACCTGAGGGCTTCCGCCGCGCTCCAGCGGGCTCCAGGCGTGCAAAATAGCCGTTCGCTGGGCGCTCCCCTCAGCGGAAACTGCAGCTCTGGCACTGAGTGGGCATCTCGTATCTGCCGTTGGTGTTTTCTTCAGTTCTCCCAGCGCCTTCTCCTCAGGGCTATATTGGGTGGGCTTTTGACCATTTGATTTGGCCTTCTTTTGGCTTTTTCGGCCTTTTAAATTTTATTTTATACTTATATATACACTTATATTATATATACATATGTATTTGTCTACTTGTAATTTGTTTGTCTCATTCTCGCCTCCCTCGCCGTAGCCAATCTCTCCCAGTGGGGCGGCCGTCCAACGCTACGCTATGCTATGCTACCCAAGACTCCCCTGGCAAGAGATCGACTATTATCTCGCCCACGGTGGTGGGGATGTCGCCTTAGGGTATTATACCACGGGCCTATTAGACCATCAGCCCAATCCAGCCCAGCCCAAACTAAACTAAACTACACTAAACTACACTAAACTAAACGCACCCGTCAAGTGGAGATGGACTGGATTGAGGGGTCGGTGTGGAGACGACACCGGACACCGTCCTGGAAAAGGAGCCCAGCAGCGAGCTCACTCCTCTGGCCGCCGGATAATCCCCAGCCGTCGCCTGGGGGGGGAGGGCAAAGCCAGACACGATGCCAGCCAAAAAGATATAGCCCGGAGCTTAATACCGACCGGTTCTGACATCTGTGCGGCGAAATGCGGCGGACTGCGGCCGGGAGCGACGCCCTCGGTATCGGGAGATAGATCTTTCCGTTCGCTTGGCTTCCCCTTTTGCTTCACATGTCGCATCTGGTGATCGCGAGTTGCTGGCGGCTGACGTAGTAAGTCCCCGCTGCGTCCTCGTCTTCGCCTTCGCCGTCCTCCCAACCGGCACGGTTTAATTCCGGATGGACCTTAGTCAACGTCATTGTCACGGCCGGGGGTTGGCGGCTGGCGGTTCCTTTGGGCCTGTTTAGCCACGGCTCCGTACAGCTCGTGTTGGGAGAAGAGGGGTGGACGTGTTTGGGTGCTCGCTATAGCAATCTTTAGTGGTTTTGGGGATTGACACTTTCTGGCATGATTATTATTATATTATTATATTATTATATTACTATATTACTATATTATTATTATTATGACTATTAATATTAATATTAATATCACTATTGCTCTTTTGTTATCTCTTTCTACCGCTCTAATCCCGACCACATCCAGAAAATGAATAGAAAAATCCCCCTAATAAATACAAGCATTGAAACAACTGCAAATGATAACTTGTAGTGCAAGACAAAGAAGGAAGCCCAACAAAGGCTATTCAAAACCGATCATAATTAGCCTAATTATCCAAAATAAATAACAACACAAGAAAAAAAAGTTATTTAACCCCGCCAGATTGTAGATTCCCCCCATCCGTCCAGGGTTAGGGCAATTCCGTTTCATCAAAAACCTCCCCTTATGTAATCTCACCTCAGCCGATCTCACCTCCAATCGGTAATTTTCTTCTCAGGCCAAATTCAAATTCCACCACACCTTTACGTAAACCGCGTTATCGGCCCACTCGATAAGCCGGGCCATAGTATTTTGGCTTATCTCACTTGAGCCATCTTTTGTTATCTAACTTCGGCTATCCCTGGTTACATAAATCCACAGTCTAATCTATATTGTATCTTTGTCCTGTTCCACCACATTTGGTTAGATCTCTCTTATTTTATATATTTAATTTATCCAATTTATTCTATTTATGTTATTTTACTTGTTTAATTTAATTTAATTTTACTTCATTAATTGCTATTTAAATCACATTATATCCACTCAACTTTATTTGATATTTTAGATAAATTAGGGAAAAAACAAATTGAAGGAATTGATCTATAAATTTTTAAATCTCCAATAGGTTTATTATTAGTTAAATGTTCAGTATTGGCTTCGCGCCGAAATGCAACCCACGGGAAGGCTATAAAGGTTAGAAAGATTTTTCTTTTGGTACCCAACTAATGATGCGAGGCATTATATAACCTTTACATGATGTGACTAGAAAAAAATTGGTTTAATAGATTTATGATCAGCTTCAATTACAGGAGAAGCAAAATAATAAGAAAATAAGAAAAGAAAAAAAGTAAAAAAAACCTTCCTCAACTTTTACATAAACCTTATTAACGCCCTTTTTCTTAATTCTCTTCTTTTTAAATTCATCTATTGTTGATTTAGGACAATTATATAATAAATACAAGAAAATCCATAACTGAATGGTAGTATTACATGATACTAATCTAATAATGAATATACGTAGTAGGTGCGGTGGCTTTGTGTTATTTACCTAATCTTGATTTTTTTGTTTTAAATTCATCTATTGTTGATCTAAGAAAACTAAAGAGAATGAATAGGATTCTTTAATGAAATAAGTATTAGGATATAAAAATCCTAAATATAGAAAAAAAAGAAATTTAAACTACCATCCTCATTATATTAATTAGAATCACATATTTTCACTTTTATATTTATCTACTTTTCCTTCTTTTATTATTAATCGTTTCCACTCTGGAAGCATCAGTTTTTTTGTTGGGGTTTCTCCGAATCTTCTTCTGCCTTTACTTTTCCATAAGAAATGTATTACAAATCTCAATAGATTATGATACCATGAAACAAGACCAATGTCTGCGGCCATATCCACTGGAAAGCACGATTTCCCGTCCGATCAATCATAGTTAAGCCAGTGAGAGCCTTCATAAGTACTACGGTGGGAGACCACGTGGGAACATAAGGTGTTGCAGTCTTTTTTATTTATTTCGCAAATTGAAGAAATAATGGTTGTTCCAGTTGGTTTGGTTGAAATTGGGTTTTTCTTGGCGTAAATGCTTATTCGACGTTAGGCTTTTTGGAGGGGCATGCTGAGGCTTGTTGAAGTTGAGGCGTTGGGACTATCATAATCAGGAGGGCCATAACCCAGTACAAGCTTACGGACATCGATAGATGAGGATAGAATTTCAATACTAATAATAAAGCCAAAACATGTAGATGATTAACTTTGAATTATATGATCAGGTTCCAAGAACCTCCCATTATTCCCAACTATTACGTTCTGGTATAAAACCTGTTGATTTTCATATAAGGAAGCATAAACTATTAGGTGATAATATAAAACTTGTTGATTAACAGTAGATAAATAATACCAGCCTACAGAAAATCGCCCTATTTGGTGGATAAATACGATAACGATAGTTTCCCGGATGTCTGCTTCTATTCCTTTTACTCGTTACCATTAATTTGCTTACCAGTCAGATAATCACAAACCAAATATTAGCATTAGGGCATGATATCATTGGCACAACAAACAGTATCGGTATATTCTTCTCCGTTAATTATCTTGAGGCACTATCCAAACTCCACAAGAAGAAACCTCGGCCCATAATTATTTTATTCTCTTAATATCCTTTGATCTTGAGACATCATTACACTGATTCATTAATCTATCCCCTCTCTTAAGCATAGTAATCCATATCCTGTTATTTCTGAGTTTTTGAAATAATTATAGAACAGGTCAGCGTCCAAGCCCGGGGGGAACCGGCCTGACCTATTTTCAGCTTTGCATTATCGTACTTAACAACCTATTTTCAGCTTTGCGTTATCGTACTTAACAACCTATTTTCAGCCTTGCATTATCGTACTCTACGAACTTTGTTGAGCCAATAAAAGATTAAGTTTTTGCACGTCATGAAATGGGCAGCCCCCCCCCCCATTATGGTAATGTGGGGTAATATTTCTTAACACAAGTGCTCTCCGATTCCACCCCCATTGTTTTAACTTTTTTGCTTACCCCCCCTTGTTCTTTTCTTTTAGAAAATGGTAGAAAACCCAATAAGTAGTAACCAGGAAAATATCGGAGACAGCTAATGTATACCTATATACTATCTCCGTAATTATCGGCCACACACAGGCACTATATTCATTAATACATAATATCTTCCGTAAGGCCTAGTTACCATTCTTAATCGCTTCTCTGTATTGCGAGTATAAGTTATCTAAGTTTACTAAACTCTTCATGGGTAGGGAAGATGAGCTCATTCAGAATTATACTAAGAGTGTGCCACATCAAACCTTCCCAACGAAACCGAAAGCTCAGAGAAGCACCAAAGTAAAAAAACAACCTTCGGAATGAGCGAATAATGGGCACGGCTCTTCCTGTAATTAGCAAACCTCATGCGAAAGTCATCTCATCGGCATCGCGTCCAAATGTGGGGAAATAATTTCGGAATACAACAAAGAAAAATGGAGAGAAAAAGCGGAAAGGTCGCATAGCCCCGGTATAAAATTTACAATTTCGGATTAAGTTTAATCTGACGAGGCTGATAGCTAATCTCACGTACGTGTAGCCACTCACATGTGTCTCACTTGCATACTAAGCATTTCGGAACGATGCTGTATGCAGTCAGAGGGCTATCGGATTACATTTCCGAGCCCCTCACGTCTGTTTGACCAATAACATGCCGGAAACCCAACCCCAGAAAGTTAAACTCATGCAGTTACCCCACCAGTTTTTAAACACCATCTTCCGTGTTTGTCTCATAATTGGCCTATCTTTGTGTTAATAAGGAAAGGGAATTTGTATATAAGAGCTTGGATTTTTTGCTACAGAATATTTTATTAAATCCATCAATCACTACTTCGATTCTATATCTCAAACACACATAATTAGAAATTAATAATTAAAATGGCATTACCTAGCGAAGTATCTGCCGGCTCAGACGTTGAAAAGCAGGTTTGGGCTCACCATGACAAAGAAGTCCACGACAATGAAGAACCAGTTGTTCAGTTAGAACAATACCATCAAGATTATTTGATGGAAAGGCATGGTACACTTGAATTGGAGCCCATGCCTTCCCATGATCCTCAAGATCCTCTTAACTGGCCCAATATTAAAAAGAATGTTCATTTGCTTTTAGTGGCATTTCACTGTATGATGGCCTATTTCCAGGCGGCTGCTATCATCCCTGCCTTTGAGCCTATGGCTATTCAATACAAACGTACTCTGTCAGAAATTTCCTATCTTACCTCCATTCAAATTCTCTTATTAGGGTTATCTCCTATATTTATTGTTCCTCTTATGAACAAATACGGCCGTCGTCCTTTCCTCTTAGTCTCAACCATCGGTGCCATGGCTGCTAATATCGGTGGTGGTTTCTGTACGACTTACGGTGCGCAAATGGCTACGCGTGCCCTTGCTGCGTTTTTTATTTCCCCTGCTTGTGCAGTCGGAACAATCGTTGTTACCGAGATCTGTTTCAGTAAGGAACGTGGTAGGAAGGTTGGTTGGTGGGCTCTCATGGGTACTTTAGGTTCTCCTAGTGGCCCTTTCATTATGGGTTTCGTCCAACAGCACGCTGGTACTAAGTGGATTTACTTCACATTGGCTATTATCAACTTCTGCATGTTTGCTGGTTATTTATTTTTCGGTCCTGAAACTCTTTACGACAGAATGGCTGCTGTTTCCGATGAGAAGAAATCTCTTTTCAAGTTTAAGACTCTCAACTCCGATAAGATTACCATTAAGAGTATTTTCAAGCCTTTCTCTATTTGCACTCAGTTAGTGGTAATGGTACCCCTCTTATCTCAATCCTTTGTCTTCGTCTACGCTAATGTAGCCCTTATCGTCGAAATGCCTCAAGTTTTCATCCCTAAGTTTCACTTAAATCCTCAACAAATGGCTTTGCAGTTTATTGGTATTATTATTGGTTCTGTGATCGGTGAACAAGCCGCCGGGCCTCTCTCAGATTGGTGGATGGCAAGAAAAATCAACAACCGTGGTAAGAAGGTTATTGAAGATAGATTATGGTTGTCCTACCCTGGTTATATTACCATTATGGTTGGCTTAATTGTTTGGGGTTGTTTAATTCAGAAGGCTAAGGCTTACACAGTAACCCCACTAATTGGGGCTGGTATTGCTTCTTTCGGTAACCAACTTGTCACTACTATTCTGATTACTTTTGCCGTTGATGTTAATCCTTCACAATCCTCGGCAGTCGGCTTGGTAGTAAACTTCACCCGTGCTCTTTGGGCATTCATCGGACCTTTCTACTTCCCCCCAATGTTTGAAACTTTAGGTGTCGCTGGCTCCGGTGGTCTGATGGCTGGTTTAGTGGGTGTTGTTGGTGGATTACCTGTTTTAGTATTACACATTGTTAATCGTCGTAAGCAAAAGCAGGTTGAATAGTTTGTTTTTTCCCTTTGGAAACTGTTTCCTACTTTTTAGTTGGATTTACATCCCTTACCCTATTTATTTATTTATGTTTTTTAGCGGAACATTTTTTTAAAGCGGATAATTATATAAAATGTATATATATAAGTTTTAAGATACAATAATTTATGACATCCCCCTGTTACTTTAAACATTCATGCTACTAATTTCTAGCAAGAAAACTGATGATATTACCCAGATTCTAAATGATATTTCGCGTAGCCCATGGTATAAGGGACATTAAGTAGCCTTACAGTAATACGGGCGTTGATTACTATTCTGATTACCCATCAGCTTTTATACCAAGTCATTTCCATCTTCTCTCTCTTGGATCAAATCTTTTTATAACCTTACTATCAAAATTGCTTCTATTGATTATTACCATGTGTTAACAAACCGTTTATAGAAATGCCGGGCATCTCCCTGAAATACTACAACATGAAAATAAACAAAACACCCACAAATTAAACTACATTAGTAAATGGGACTGTAATCTAATAAAGCTAAAAAGAAATCAATGGCCCTAGGTACCTCTATATTGGCATCATTACTGATTTTAGTTACCATGAAACAAGATCATTATCTGCGGTGTAACGGTAACGCCTGAAGTCTTTATTGAGGATTGTCTGGTATTGCTGTGACCTTACTTTAAAGAAGAATGAAAAGGTTAATGATGTACTCTTGGAGGGCCAAACCGTTTTCTATTGAATCCAGCTACTAGTACACTAATTGTAGTATTCTGTACTTTAATAATTATGGTAAGATAGTACCAAACCCAGACGACTTACACTTGATGTAGATGTAGTAGACAAGCCTAACTTGTAACTAAGAAACTGATTTCTGTTCTCTTAATAACGTAATATTATATTCGATTAATAACATGGTTTTAATATGAAGATCTAAATTAAGGGAATATTTCTTATGGAAGGTTATTTATCTACTTCATATTTACATGAACTGACCAACGAGATGTGCTGCAACTACAAGATGTAAATGTGTGATTGTTTCTGGAATGCATTATGCTGTTCTTATAATGTGATCCGAAATGTGACATGAATCAGAAGTCAGGTTGGAGCCCTACTAACATTTATTGTGATGTAAATAAGAGGACTTGGAGGGTAATTCTGACATGCGGCCATATCCATTGGAAAAAAACACGATTTCCCGTCCGATCAATCAGAGCCTTCATAAGTACTACGATGTGAGACCACGTGGGAACATAAGGTGTTGCAGTCTTTTTTATTTATTTCGCAAATTGAAGAAATAATGGTTGTTTCAGTTGGTTTGGTTGAAATTGGGTTTTTCTTGGCGTAAATGCTTATTCGACGTTAGGCTTTTTGGAGGGGCATTTTGAGTCTTGTTGAAATTGAGGGGTTGGAACTATCATAATCGGGGGGGGGCCATAACCCAGTACAAGCTTTAATTACTGACATCGATAGATGAGGATAGAATTTCAATACTAATAATAAAGCCAAAACATGTAGATGATTAACTTTGAATTATATGATCAGGTTCCAAGAACCTCCCATTATTCCCAACTATTACGTTCTGGTATAAAACCTGTTGATTTTCATATAAGGAAGCATAAACTATTAGGTGATAATATAAAACTTGTTGATTAACAGCAGATAAATAATACCAGCCTACAGAAAATCGCCCTATTTGGTGGATAAATACGATAACGCTAGTTTCCCGGATGTCTGCTTCTATTCCTTTTACTCGTTACCATTAATTCGCTTACCAGTTAGATAATCACAAACCAAATATTAGCATTAGGGAATGATATCATTGGCACAACAAACAGTATCGGTATATTCTTCTCCGTTAATTATCTTGAGGCACTATCCAAACTTCACAAGAAGAAACCTCGGCCCATAATTATTTTATTCTCTTAATATCCTTTGATGATGAGACATCATTACACTGATTCATTAATCTATCCCCTCTCTTAAGCATAGTAATCCATATCCTGTTATTTCTGAGTTTTTGAAATAATTATAGAACAGGTCAGCGTCCAAGCCCGGGGGGAACCGGCCTGACCTATTTTCAGCTTTGCATTATTGTACTCAACCACCTTTGATGAGCCAATAATAATGGCATATATCTAAAACAATTGAGCTTCTGCACACCATGGCATGGGCAGCCCATGTTGGTAAGGCGGGGTAATATTACGTAGTAAGGGTGATCTCCGATTCTACCTCTTACGCTTTTAATTTTTTTCCTGCATCCCTTGTTCTTTTCTGTTAAGAAAATGGTAGAAAATACCATTTACCCATTAATATGAAATTAAGTGTATGTTATTAGCTATAAAATTACAAATTTCTCCGCCTCATTATTGTGTTAGTTATGATAACCATTAATTATAATATTCAAATACCGGATTCATACAAAACTATCCGAGAATATATTGCTTTGATATCTTGGTAATATAACCTAGTACGGAGACAGGATGTGGGCCTCATAAAGCTAAATTTCCATGTGTGAGCCGGTGCTTGAATTCGTTATACTACAGTTGAGATACATATTACTCGGGAAAGTTTCTTCTCGCCTAAATATACCAAAAAATATTGAGAGGTATGTATAATACTTTGCCAGAACAAATAAGGCAAATTTAACTTATCGATATTATCGGTTTCCCTGCAAGTAATCAAATCCCCTCAATTTCTCAATAAGTTGTAACCAGGTCAATATCTGAGACAGCTAATTTATACCCATATACTATCCCCCACACATAGTTACTATATTCATTAATACATAGTCAATATCTTCTGTAAGGCCTAGTTACCATTATTAATCGCTTCTCTGTATTGCGAGTATAAATTATCTAAGTTCACTAAACCCTTCATGTGTATATCTAGAACTATGAGGGAAGACGAGCTCTTTCAAAACTAAACTAAAAATATGCCACATCAAACCTTCCTAACGAAATCGAAAGCTCGGGCAAGCACTAAAGTAAAAAAACAACCTTCGGAATGAACGAATAATGGGCACGGACTTGGGACTCTTTCTGTAAATGGCAAACCTCAAAATAGAATCATCGCATTGGCATCGCGCCCAAATGTGGGGAGATTATCTCGGAATCCCATAAAGAAAAATGGAGAGAATGTGCGAGGAGACAGAGCACGGGCATAAAATTATGATAATTTCGATTATTACGATTAATCTGACTAGGCTGATAGCGAATCTCACGCATGTAGACACCCACCAGCTCACTTGCATACCAAGCTTCTTAAAACGGTGCAGTATGCAGTCAGGGCCCTCTCGGATCACATTTCCGAGCCCCGCACGTCCTAATGGACCAATAATGTGCTGGCGTTCAAACCCCAGAAAGTTAAACTCATGCATCCACTAGGCCGTTACCCCACAAGATTTTGAACCGCGGCTCTTACGTTTGGTCCCCTAATTGGACTAACTTCGTTTTTAAGAAAAGGGGTATATATTTATACAAGAGCTTGGGTGTTCGTTACAAAATATTTATTAATTCTATTACTCACTACTTCGATTTTATATTTCAAACACACGTAATTATTGATTAATAATTAAAATGACACCATCTAACGAAGCATCTGTTCTCGCAGACGCTGAGAAGCAGGTTTGGAATCAACACGATAAAGAAATCCCCGACCATGAAGAACAAGTTGTTCAGTTAGAACAACACCATCAAGATTATTTGATAGAAAGACATGGTACACTTGAATTGGAGCCCATGCCCTCTCATGATCCTCAAGATCCCCTTAACTGGCCCGATATTAAAAAGAATGTTCATTTGCTTTTAGTGGCATTTCACGCGTTCACGGCCAATTTCCAAGCGGCTGGTATCGTCCCTGCTTATGAGCCTATGGCTATTCAATACAAACGTACTATCTCAGAAATTTCCTATCTTACCGCCGCTCAAATTCTCTTATTTGGGATATCTCCTATATTTATTGTTCCTCTTATGAACAAATACGGCCGTCGTCCTTTCCTCTTAATCTCAGCCCTCGGTTCCATGGCTGCTAATATCGGTGGTGGTTTCTGTACCACTTACGGTGCGCAAATGGCTACGCGTGTCCTTGCTGCATTTTTTATTTCCCCTGCTTGTGCCGTCGGAACAATCGTTGTTACCGAGATCTGTTTCAGTAAGGAACGTGGTAGAAAGACTGGTTGGTGGGCTCTTATGACTACTTTAGGCACCCCTGGTGGCCCTTTCATTATGGGTTTCGTCCAGCAGTACGCTGCTACTAAATGGATTTACTTCATCTTTGCCATTATGAACTTCTTCTTGTTTGTCGGTTATTTATTTTTCGGTCCTGAAACTTTTTACGACAGAATGGCTGCTATTTCCGATGAAAAGAAATCTCTTTTCAAGTTTAAGACTCTCAACTCCGATAAGATTACTGTTAAGAGTATTTTCAAGCCTTTCGCTATTTTTGCTCAGATAGCGGTAATCTTACCCCTCTTATCTCAATCCTTTATCTTCTGCTATGCTAATGTAGCGATGATTGTCGAAATGCCTCAAGTTTTCATCCCTAAGTTTGGCTTAGATTCTCAACAAATGGGTTTACAGTTTGTCGCTATTATTATCGGTTCTGTGATCGGTGAACAAGCTGCTGGGCCTCTCTCAGATTGGTGGATGGCCACGAGAATCAAGAGCCGTGGTAAGAAGGTAATTGAAGATAGATTATGGTTGGCTTACCCTGGTTATATCACTATTATGGTTGGCTTAATTGTTTGGGGTTGTTTAATTCAGAAGGCTAAAACTTACACAGTAACTCCACTCGTCGGGGCTGGTATTGCTTCTTTCGGTAACCAACTTTGTACTACTATTTTGATTACATTTGCCGTTGATGTTAATCCTTCACAATCTTCAGCAGTCGGCTTGGTAATCAACTTCACCCGTGCTCTTTGGGCATTCATCGGACCCTTCTACTTACCCCTAATGTTTGCCAGCTTAGGAATCGCTGGTTCCGGTGGTCTGATGGCTGGTTTAGTGGGTGTTGTTGGCGGAATACCTGTTGTGGTATTGCACCTTGTCCGTGCTCGCAAGAGAAAGCAGTTTGAATAGTTTGATTTTTCCTTTTGAGAACTGTTTCCTGCGTTTGAGTTGGATTTACTTTCCTTACCCTGTTTTTTTTTTTTTTTTTTTTATCAGAATATTTTTTAAAGCGGATATTTACATAGAATATATATAAGTTTTAAGGTGTAATAATTTATAACATACTAAGTTATTTCCATTTTCTCTTTCTTGGATCAAATCTTCTGATAACCTTACTATCAAAATTACTTCTATTGATCATTACCATGTGTTAACGAACCGTTTATAGAAATGCCGGGCATCTCTCTGAAATATTACAATATGAAAATAAACAAAACATCCACGAATTAAACTACATTAGTAAATGGGACTGTAGTCCAATAAAGTTAAAAAGAAATCAATGGCCCTAGGTACCTCTATATTCGCATCATTACTGATTTTAGTCACCATAAAACAAGATAATTGTCTGCGGTGTAACGGTAACGCCTGAAGTCTTTATTGAGGATTGTTTGGTATTGCTGTAACCTGTACGTTAAAGAAGAAGGAAAAGGTTAATGATATATTCTTTGAGATCCAATCTGGTTTCTATTGAATCCAGCTACTAGTACACTAATTGTAGTATTCTGTACTTTAATCCGAATGGTAAGATAGTACGAAACCCAGAAGATTTAGACTTGATGTAGATGTAGTCGACAAGTCTAACTTGCAACTAAGAAACTGATTTCTGTTCTATTAATAATGTAATATTATATTAGATTAATAACAGGGTTTTAATATGAAGATCTAAACTAGGGTATCTCTCTTATGGAAGGTAATTTATCTACTTCATATTTACATGAGCTTACTAACGAGATGTGTTGCAACTGCAAAATGTAAATGTGTGATTTTTTCTGGAATGCATTATGCTGCTCTTATAATGTGACCCAAAAGGTGAAATGAATCCGAAGTTAGGGTTGAGCTTTATTTAAATTTATCGTGATGTTAATAAGAGGACTTGGAGGGTAATCCTGACATGTGGCCATATCCACTAGAATAAAAAACACGATTTCCCGTCCGATCAATTATCGTTAAGCCAGTGAGGGCCTTTATAAGTACTACGATGTGAGACCACGTGGAAAAATAATGTTTTAGACTCTTTTTTTATTATTTTATTTTTTGGTTGTTGTGTCAATTGAAGAGAGATTATATTGAGTGGATTTTAACTACTGGATCTGGTAGATAGAGAGTTGGGTTTTTTTGACGTAGATGCGGGGATCGGTTTTATTATTTCTGCGTCAAAAATTGCGCCTCACTGTTTCAACAACGCCTTTTGAAACTTGTCAGCCGTTTGGGGAAATTCCAGATCTGTCACAAGAATGGGATCATAACCCGGGGCGCATCTGTTTTTTTTCTAACCCAAATTTAATGAACTTTTTAACCGGTATGAAATAGTTTTTCTGATTCCTTTTTTTTCGGATCTTATATATATTAAAAATGTAGAGCCAACATTCGTTAACCTTTCCAGTTTGTAAATTATTTATTTGCTTTTTTCTGTGGTCTAATGCATGAGTATCAGGGCAACCATAATATAAAAGGAAACCATACAACGGATCCTGTGAGAAATATATCGTTTGAAAACAATTCTAGGCGAACCATAGTCACTAAAGCAGAATAGATTTGATAGATATAGGATAAATAAATATATTATGTTTATATGTATAAGTAATAAAATCTTCTTTCTTTCTTCTTTTTTCTTCTAACGGGGCACCATAGAGAGATGACGTTTTGCGGACGGCAGAGATGGATCATCATTCACTATACGCCCACCATTAGATGCCATTTGGCTATTGAGATGCATGGGTTGGAAGGGTCTTTTGGCGCCTGCGGTGGCCATTTGAATAGGTCTGGCGGCTCGAGAGCTCATACTACTACTACTATTACCGCCACTTGAGAAGGTATTCAGCTTAGCTAGTGTCTGCGGGTCATTGACAGGTATAACCCCGTCCACACCATTACGTTGGCGACGAGTAAGGAAATCAGAAGCATTTATAAACGAAACCCGGAAACCTAGGAATACATTATTATTATTCTGATCAAAGAATAAAAAGATCTCATCACCATCCTGGAGTAGGACCTTCCGGCCCTTTCCGATAGCCACACGATTGACCCAGCATCGATTAGCGGCATTGTCAAATAGCCAGACTTGCTCCTTTATGGAATCGGGATCAGGGTCCGGGATACGCTGTATCAAACAATGGATCTTAGACACCCGTCCATCGGGAACTGTGACGTGATTGACGTCACTACGACCAAAAGTGAAATTGCGGCCAGTAATATACACGTCCTTGAAAGGGACACTATTCTTGAGCGTCTGAAGCACCATATATGTATTAGTAGGATATTGTATCTCGCCATAGTCGTCAAAGTCTCTTACCCCCGAGGTAAGAGCCAGTGCTGACATGGGTACCGAGGGACTGTTGGCAGTCGTATAACTCATGTGGCCACCGTCAGATAGTAATAATTCGGCCGCGTTGGTTCCGGTCTTATTCGATAGCTCAGAGCGGTCTTGGTCACTGTGAACAGTAGCTTTACGAATATTTTCCTGTCTCTGGGAGCATTCTAGTTCAGCAGCATGTTGGACTTCGTCATTATCGCGATCCGATTCATACCCAGATTTTGCTTCTTCTTCTGATATCATTTCCACACTATCAAAAGTGGACGGACGATTAAATTCGGGCACAGGTTCTACTTCAACAATAGGGTTTTCAACTGCCATAATACCCGTAGAGTTGATAGAATTAGTATCTGGTTTCAATTTAACTTGTGATTCAGCCTCTGGTTCTAGTTTACCTGACTGTGATTCAACCTCTAATTCTGATTTAATTTGTGATTCGACCTCTGATTCTGATTTAACTTGCGATTCAGTATCAGAATTTAATTCTACATACATCCAACTCAAATGCTGTGCTTTTTTCGCACTAGGCCGTTGCATAGGGTCAATATTAAGCAAGGCTCGAATAAAATCCCGACCCTCTTGGGATATTTTACAATTATCCAATGGACCCTGGTGATATTCACCTCGTTTGATAGAATTATAGAGATGTTCTTGCGTGGTACCATCAAAGGGCAGATACCCAGTCATGATCACATAAGCCAAACACCCGATACTCCACATATCCACCTGACTGGAGTAGATAGCATTAGGCCCCGATTGATTTTTACCAGCAATGACTTCGGGGGCGAGATAGGCCAGTGTACCACAGAATGTTTTAAGAAAAGTGTTACCCTCGGCGATCTTGGCTAGTCCGAAATCGGTAACTTTGACACAAACAGGGTTATCCTGAGCAATTAAGATATTATCCGGCTTAATATCACGATGGGAAACGCCCATACCATGAACGTATTCGACCGCACGCAAGACTTGCATAATGATCTCACGCGATGCCACTTCGGGAATGGCGCCCTGGGCGCTCACGAAATCCATGAGATCACCTCCCGTGACATAATCCATCACTAAATAGTAGAAATCTTTGTCTTCAAAGAATTCCTTAAGTGCTACAACCCCCGGGTGCTGAAGCTTTTTCAGGATTGTAATCTCACGTTCTACGGCGGTCCCTGATGGTACCTTCCGCTTGGAGATGATCTTGACCGCATACGCTATACCCGTCTTTCGATCAATCGCCTTTTTAACGGTAGCAAAGGCCCCCTGACCTAAAATTTTGTCATCGCGTATATCGTAGTTGAACCGAATACTAGTTTCGTCTTCTAAAATATTATTACCTCCTGCCAGCGCGAACGATGGCGCATTACTACTTGGGACACTAACGATATATCGAATTTCATCTTCCGGCACACCCACGCCTAGGGCAATTTCATCACCCTGGACCAGTAAATAACTCTTATTCTTGACAATTCTTGCGTTGTTGATATAAGTACCATTGGTAGATTTATCCATTATGAGTACACTGGGTGGCGAGGTATCCCCGCCAAGCTGATTAGCTTGAGATGGCGTAGGGGCAGCAATCCAAATCGTGAAATGATGACTGCTCAGTCGACGGGAATTACCTAAATTAAAATCCATGGATGCCGCCCGGCCAAATGTCCATTCTCGCCTTTCTGGTGTCTTAGCGCTAGATTTGGTCGGTGTGGTTAGTTTTAGCGATTGACCTCCTGTAGTGCAAATTAGCGAAAGCACTAAAGCTAAATTAGACAGTTCACCCGATGAAACCCCGACCTCCATGGGCTGCGTGGGAGCCTCTTGCGTCGCCGGCTCGTCTATCATGCTCATAATTTCACACCGTGGACTTCTGAGTTTAGACTAGAGTAGACTAGAGTAGCAGAGAGTTAAGCGGTTGAATCACAGTGTTTGTTGTTGATGTTTATTTCGGCCATCGTGGGTGGGACGTGCATGAACCCTCTGGGACAACCGCCAAACGCCCACGCTCCACGCACGTAAGCTAGATGCGAAATTGGCCGTGCAAACAATACAGAATATAGATATGTTATATGTTATATGTTAAAAACTAAACTAAACGCAAATTAAGTAAATTGTTCTAGTATATTTAGATCTAATAAAAATATATGCCACGATCTATGATCTAAACTCCGCGAAATATATATCGACTGGGCTATCAACAACGAAATTGAAAACCTGTCATTTATATGGCAATCAAAGATAATTGGAATATATATGTGAGAGGGATAGATAGATAGATATATGGAAAGAGATAATATATATAAACACTCTTGGAAAGATGCCCTGTGAATCAAGCTTTATACAAGTGACCAATATCAATTAATCCAGGATGAACAAGCAATATTGGTTAATCCAGAATGACTGATACCATCTGAAATCTATATGGATCTTAGTAAATTCGGGTGATAATCAGATATATACTTCAAGAGATTCCCGAAGTTGGATATCCCATTTCCGGTACGTCCGGAAAGGCCATACCAGACCAGAGAGATCATACCAGACCAAGATCATCAAACGCCATCTATTATATTAACATTTCAAAGTAAACGAGAGTGTATTAAAATCAAGAACAAACGAGTATAGAAAAAAAAAAATACAAAAAAAAAAGAAAAAATGCCAAAAAAAAAATTCCAGAAAATAACAAAAGAAATAAACAAAGCAGAACAAAAACAGATTCATAAAATATAGTAGTAATACATCATTATTAAAAAAAGAGAGAGAAGAAAGAAAGAAAGAAAAACCAAAAAGAAGAAAGAAGAAAAGAATAGAAGAAAAAAAGCATTATATACATCAATATCATAAAGGGCTATCGGTGGTTGGTATGGTATGGGTCACACTCACGCTCACACTGGTATCTCCCTTACTTTTCTTTTTTTCAGTTACTTCTTCCATTTGATCCGCCTTGTCATTCGTCGCCAATGACTCTCCGACCATGAAGATGATCCCATATCTAAATCGGCGGGCGAAGAAGCTGACTCGGGGAAATTTGCCTCTGAAGTAGTCTCGGAGGTGGCGTTGTTATTGTTTTTATTGTTGTTGTTATTGTTGTTGTCATCGTCGTTGTCGTCATTGTCGTTGTCGTCATTGTCGTTGTCGTCATTGTCGTTGTCGTCATTGTCGTTGTCGTCATTGTCGTTGTTGTTATTGTCATTGTCGTTATTTTCTGTGCCACCATTCAGACATAGATGCGATGTCACCCGTTTGAAGTTGAGCGTATTGTGGTTATTACTATTATTGTAGTAATTATTATTATTAATATTATTATTATGATTATTATTATTATTGTAATTATTATGATAAGGACTGTCGGGTGGGGTCATAAAGTCAGCAAAGGGTGAGATAGCTAAATAGTCAATATTAGGCGATGAGGGTTTTGATCCGTATGGTAATGGTACAAAGGATGGCTTGAAACAATTATTTGATAATGCGGGAGCCTTAGGGAATGGTATGGGGGATCTAGGTTCATCAAGTGAGGATGAGATTAATGCATTAGGGAGAGATCGCGATCGTATATCAGACCGTGGTACGGTATTGGATCGTGGGGTAATTATGGGGGTTTGTATCGTGGATGAGGATAAGGGAGGCGATGTAAGTTCCTGTTTGGCCTGGGCAATGAATGCCAAATAGGCATTTTCACGAATCAGCGTCTTGGTTAATCGAGTAACTTCACTAAACACGGTAGGATGGATATGATTCCTTATTATGCGTTCCGTTTCATGATTATGATGATTACTAGGGTCTTGAATTAAGGAACCCACTAAATAAGCCGATTCACGAAGATTTTGTTTAATATCTTCTGGAATATTAAGTTCCTTTTCACTTTGTGGTTCAAAGTAAGTTTTAACGATTCGTTGATAGAAGACAGCCATAGAGCTATAAGGTTGACGATCGCGAATTTTCTGTTGAAATAAATCAGCGTATTTGGCTACATCAAGAATAAACTCCAATGTCTCAATACAGTGTTGACGGGACAGAAAAATTACAAATTCGTCAAAATTATAAGGGTGACCGGTATTAGCGGCCAAAATATCATCTAATGAGGGCGGAGGGGCATCAGCCCGTGGGGGTGGTATTGTGGGTGCGGTTGCGGTTTGGGTTGCGGTTGAAGTTGCGGTAGCATTTGAAGAAAGTAATAATTTAGCAAAGGATTGGTTTGAGTTGGGGTTATGATACCAAGCATCCAAGGAATCAGTACTATAGGATAGGGGTGAGTGGGATTCAAACTGGTCAAAGAGGAGATCTTCTAAATCTTGTTTAGCGGAATCACAAATGGACCCCTCGGTGATATGAATGAGGGTACTCCGCGAGGTGGAGCGGGATATTATGGAGGAGGATAACAGAGGGGAGGATAATAAGGAGGGGAGTTTCAAGGGACGGGACGAATGATCAAAGTCGACGCCAGCCATAGTCTGAGGGAGGGAGCGTGTGAAGAGATATATAAGAGATATAGGTATGAAATATAGGATCGTGAAACAAGTTATACGGGCATCCAGTCTAAAATGTAGAAAAGTTTAGAGGAGTGTAGAAAAGTTTAGAGGAGTGTAGAAAAGCTTAGAGGAGTGTAGCAAAGTTTAGAAAAGTGTAGAGGAGAGTGTAGAAAAGAGTAGGTGGAGAGGGGGGTGTAGAGTAAAGGAGAGCAGAGAAGTTTGGTTTTAGTGTAATTTGGTGTAGTTTGGTGTAATTTAGGGCAGGTTAGCGCCGTTCAGTCCAGGTTAGTGCCGTTTGGTGTGGGCAATCGAGGTGAGCAGCGTAGCAGAGTCAGCGTGGGAGTCAGAGTCGAGGACAAAAGACAGCCATTTGCTAAAGCCAATCTGGCCTGGCCATACAGCGTGCAACGATACGGCGATCGCGTGCAACGGTTCGCAGGGGAAGGTTTAATCAAAGCCACACGCCGCAACGGTCATGGTTGCGGTCAGCGGCCATGTGGGGCGCGCGGGGTCCGTGCCACTCACGTGCCCTGCGCCGAATCGGGCGGTCCGCCATGCGCGGTTGCGTCGTACCATGTGGCGCTCGCTGTGGCACACTCTGCGTCTGGCGCTGCGTCAGGCTGGGGATCTGCCTCTGGATCTGCCTTGGCACCGTCTATTGGCACCGTCACCACCGTCTATTGGCACCGTCACCACCGTCTATTGGCACCGTCACCACCGTCTATTGGCACCGTCACCACCTATTTGACGGCCTACTCCGGGCGGGGCCAAATTACATCATTGCAACCAGCCATTAGTGATCGCCGTTTTGTTTTGGCCACATTGCATGGTTGGTCACTCTGATTGGATCGGCGCGCCCGCCTCACGCCCTTCCAGTGTGGCGTTTGCGAGGCCTACAAGCAAAGCTCTGGTCCTTGGCGCCGTTTGGGCAGTTATCCTTCAGGATTGTGAGTCGTATTTTTTTCTTTTTTTTTGCTTTTTTTTTTTCCCTCTCTCTATTCAATAATTAATAATTAATATTTTACAGCGGTGGTTCATCTCACGTGGAGCAAGTGATAAAACGAATGTTCTATTAGAAGAAGGCGAAAAAATTTTATTTCCACTATATTATGGGCGGTATCACGACACAAAATCCCCGAAATCATCATCATCATCATCATCATCATCATCATCATCATCATCATCATCATCATCATCATCATCATCATCATCGTCATCATTATCCTCAACGCTCTTCTTAATGTTCTCCACAACTCCAACGTGGACGTTGTTATCGCTCTCCTGGCGAACCCCAGGAGGGGGAAGCAGCACGGGGACACCCGTGGCCTCGCGCGTGGGGTCATGCGGCGGAGCAGCGGCGGAGGCGGCGGGCGGCGAGCCCGCGTGGTGCGTCCAGGTGTGATCGGGCCGCAGCGGCAGCAGCCGTTGGCGGATCACCGCAAGCCCAGCCGCAAACTCCACGGCGCTGTCCCGTTCAGGAAACCCCAGCCCCAGAGTCACGCGCTGTGACGCGTCCGCCTCGTTGGTCACGCGTATCGCGTAAAAGCGCGTGGAGTCCACCACGCCCCGTACCGTTTGGAACCGGTCCTCGGGCCCTTTAATGCCCGAAGTGTCCAACACACAACGGGCAAACAGTTGTCCCGTGCCGGGCTCACTCAGCACCACCGCGGCCTCCAGCGGTCGCAACTCACCTCCGCGGCCGCCATCACCACTTTTCTCAAAGCCCTCTTGGGCCTCGTCGTCCCTCTCCTCGCTGCTTTGCTCGAATTCCACCAACTCCAATTGCCCGCTCCATATCGGATGTCGGACGTCCCAGTCGGCCACCCGGTGCCCGGAGTTGCTCTTGAGTGGCGGAATCTGATATATATGCACCAGCGGTGTCGTGAATATAGTTTGGTTCATCTTAGATTGCCTGTAGATTGCTTCAATTGTAACTAGTTTATAATACAATGGACAGTGGGGATGGGTGATGGGGTGGGTCGTCGTCGTCACATCACTAAAATGGCGCCGGGTTTAAATTGCCTGGCTGGGTATAGTGCTGATATAGTAACAGCTAATAGCTATCCTATATCCTGCACGGTTTAGACCTCCCAACCATCGATCAACCTCATCCTTACTTAACCTCCGCTGTCCACCCACTAACAAAAACAAAAACAATTACAAACATATACATATAGATATTAACTATACCATGTCGAGTAAATTAGCACAGTTAGCTGCTAAACGTCGTGCTGCATCAGAAAATACTTCTTTATCTTCCTCCGCCTCATCTTCACCATCAACGGTGAACGCTCATACCCCCCAGGTATCCAAATTGGCTTCCTTGGCCGCTACACCTCGATCCTCGGAACCTCGGAGTGCCGCGTTATCCAATCTTTCAGCCCGTTTGAAGAAGGCTCAAGAGACCCCCGTAGAATGTCCTATGGAAACTGAAATCCCTATCGAAAAAACCCCGATCCCGAAATCTCTTCCTACCCTAAGCCACGATGAGAAATTGGCCTTAGTAGCCCTCAAGCGCCAACGGCCTCAAGTTACTGAAAGTTCTCTCCCCAGTTTAATCGTTAATGAATCAGCCATTGAATCCTATTTCATTGCTTCAAACTCCGACTACCTTATTTCTCCTGGCACTTCTATCAACTATAAGGTTCACAAATCATCCAAATCATCTAAACTATCTTCGGCTAAACTCCTCAGGCTCCGATTCCGTCAGGCTACTTACTTGCCTTACACCCACCCGTCGACGCTCCATGAGATCGGGTCTAACTTCAGTAAACCCTCCCCTGATGATATTGTGTTGACGGCCCAAGCCCGTGCTTTTGAGGAAAATAAAGCTGCTACCAGTTCCGAGAAACGTAATTATGTCCCCTCCACTTTGGATCAGAATGTCTCATCATCATCATCATTATCATCATCATTATCATCATCATTATTATCTACTCCCACCTCTACCCCTAATGCTTCCAGAATCAACCTACCGGCGTCGTCGTCTTCAAGTAATGGTGGCGCCGGAGGTGTTGTGGCCGGTGTACAAAATCGCTTAGCTGCCATGAAACTCGGTAATACCGCCGCCACCCCTAGTTCCGCTCCCAAGTCAGCATTAGAACGCTTGAGAACTCGTAAGGAAAAGATCGCATCTTGAGTCGTTTCCTCGTCCTTGTTGCATAACTAAATAAAAAAATTGATGAAACAAAAATGGGCCTCCTGTTAAATTTGTCGAAAATCAAAAAAAAACAAAAAGAAGAAAAACACGTCCAAAAATGATGGAAAATGCGTAATAATGAAAGAATTCCAACTATACGTCTCCCTCCCCCTCCCCCCTCCCCCTCTCCCTTTTTTTTACTTTGGTCCAAACGTTGTTTTCTTTGATTTTCATAAATTTCAACGGTCTCCACCGCCACCCCCCACCCCGCCCGGAATTGGTGAGTTTACCCCCCGGATTGTAAAACGCAAGTGAGCTCAAAAATTAAATACCCTCCTCCCCTCTGTACTCTGCTACAGTGGACGGTTTTGAAGCATAAAAAAAGGTTGTGATCTGATCTGGTCTGATCTAATCTGATCTAGGTATATAAGAATATTTACACTCACGCGCATATTAGATGTATATATATACGAACGAACTGCAATTTAAATAAATAAATAGCTCAAGTTAAGTTAAGTTTTCACATTTAGCTTTTTTTGTTAGCTTTATAAAGAAACCTTACAATATTCTTGAGGTCTTGTTTTTTGTTGACGTTGATTTACACAGTTAAAATGATGTATGTGTAGGTGTATAACTGAACGTCTCAGCTCATTGCCATAAGCCACACACTAGTTTTTTGTTGTCTCTATTGGTAATAAAGTGGATTTCAAGAGAATGTGTGGTTGAAGCTGTTTGAATATATGATTGAGAATGTTTTACGGTCAATAGAGGGATCTCATGGTAGTCGGCAAAGAAACAAGCCCCCCTCCCCCCTAACACCGATTCCACCCGCTAATAGCAGAGGCAAGAATTGACCCTTTGCCTGGTTAGGTTTAATTCAAGAAAATTGACCAAGTAATATGTATCAAATAAAAATTTATCACCTGTGCCGAATCACTAGAAGGTTAATGATGTCAAAAGGGCCGCCATAAAGCCCGCCGGAGTATGGCGTTCTTTCCGTGAGTGATCAATTTTGTTCTTTTAGTCAGAGTACGAAATACGTCATATTCGGTAAACAAACTAGGGAAGAGTCCGAGATTAGTGAGTAGGGGTGGTAGGCGCTCTAAATTATGATGGCTCAATGTGCCAGTTCCGCCCGAAGCAAAAGAAAAAAACGAAACACAAAACTAATGGATCTAAAAACAAAAAACATATTCTCCGATACGGGGAATCGAACCCCGATTTGCCCGGTGAAAGCGGACCGTGCTAGCCATTACACTATATCGGATATAAAGAAAGAAATTATATCGACGCCTGCAGGACTCGAACCTGCGCGGGCAGAGCCCAAAAGATTTCTAATCTTTCGCCTTAACCACTCGGCCAAAGCGCCTTATTTCTTGAGTGTTTTATTTAAATGAGTAACAGTATCCACGGGGATGAATCTAAAAGCCAAATTCTAAAAAAAAAGAAATGCCGTCTGATAAAACTAACCATATAAATATATGCGTGTATATATAAGTGTATATATAGGAAGGGACAATCACAAGTCCAGCAAAATAGGATGGGACAGACAATCGAGGTCCTAATTCTTATTTCATTCAGGATTCCTATTCATTCTCTAATTTTCCTGTTAATTAGTTTAAATACGTTTTTACTTAGTAAAAATTCTATTTAAAAAAAGGGCTTTTTTGGGTTAAATATCTAGCTATTATTCAAAATAAACCATTAAAGTTTAATATTCACTATTACCATTTATTTTATATTGGTATTTTAAATATTTTTTAAATTGATATTTCATCTAGATCAATTTAATAAACGAATTTAAATCAAAAAAGAAAAAAAGAAAAAAAAAGAGTAATAGCTTATTTTATTTTATTAATTACTAAATAATCTCCATTTCGATATAAGCAGAATTATATTTAGAAAGTACACTTTAAATTCAGTCTTTGTCAAACAAAAAAACAAAGGAAATACGTAATTACCCGATACAAGTTATTAATATCAAAATTGTAACTTTTGAAGGAATATCATCATAGCTGCTATAATCGCTTTAACTATGATTTTATTATTGATGAACAAGCAAGAAATTACTGATAAGCCAGTGGGGGTTGGTTTTGAATTTAGAATAAGGTACAGATACTATTTTTTACTGAATTCTAAATTATAAAAACTTGTTATAATCTATGTATTTTTTCTCTTTAGTGTTATAAAGGGTATACACCACCTGTTTAATTCATTATTTTCTTTATTTTCGTTGTTTGGAGCATTTTTACGGGTAGAATTAATCTATCCCCAAGATCAAACTAGTTTGCGTCGCTTATTTCTGCGAGTATTACCATCAACAGAAAGAGGGGCCGAATCTTTACGGATACAAGTTTTAATTGGAATAGATTGCTCCCAATTAATAATATGTTTCGAAAACTGTTTAGCTACCTTAAAGTAATCATTAATAGAAACAAAAGCCTTACGCCTCAACGGGTCTCTCTTTGTTATCCTATCTAAGCCTGCTTCTATCTCTTGAATATAACTTTGGAAGCCGTGTACCCATAATTTACCAGCATTAAGTAATGGATCAAAGCAGCAACGAATCATTTCCTTGGAGTCTATAGACTTTCCAGGAGCGCAGTCACCATTAGAAAGAATTAGATTTCCGGTCATATTATCCAATTTGAGATAACTTTCCTCTAAAGCAAGAAGGACCTTTGAATTCTTGTATACCCTAGAGGGTTCACGAATCTTGTTAATGTATATACTCACATCCAAGACTACCTTATTTAATGATAGTTTATGTTCCAGGATATAGCCACTAAGTTTAGCAATCTTAGAAGGAAGATCGCCTTGATCTTCCCCATAGGCCTTTGTACCCAGAGATTCCACACTTAAAGTACCCAACTCAGAATCTAAAGGTTCTGGCAATTTTAATGCGGAACCCTTAGATAAAATAGCTGTGCTCTCACAGTTCTCAGAAGGAAAGGGATTTCCAGTATTCAAAGCTTAATAATGTATAGAATAGGTACCGTTTAGTAAAAAGAAAATATTATTAACAATAACAAACAATGATTAAAAAACTTACCATTAGTCCTTCCAACAATTCTTACTTCTGTGGGAATAAGAGAAGGCAGTACTTTCGTATCGTTTTTAATAGATGTTGATTCAAGAGAGCTTTTACTACTAGCAGTACAATCTACTTTATTAATAGAAAGTGAATTTTTATCTCTCTTGAAATGATAGACAGATGGCTTAGGGCCTATCTCTTTTTTGGTTGTAAATTCAGATGCATAAGCTATGTAAGGTGAATTAAAGATCGGGGCAACCCTTCCTCCATCGTTACCAATAATCACCTCTCCATCACTTTCAAGTTGTCGCAACTCTACCCCATAATTTTGAGGAGTCATTTCCTCACAAAGTTCATTTATATCACATTCAGTTATTGTATGATCTTTATAATATTCACGTACAGTTAGGAGGATGGACTTCAATTTTCCGGAATAGACACAGTTACAATCCACATGGGTGGAAATTTCTGTGAGAGCATCCCAGAGAGCTTTACCAGCCATATTCAGCTCCTTGGAAATTGACAGTAACTCATTTCCAAATACGGGAAAGTACTCAGGGGTTGTTGCCGATCCTCCAGGCCAAGAAGAAATAGTTTTTCTTAAACAGTCTTCACCTTCTTCGTATAAATCCAGAGCCATATTCACGTCAACAGAGGCAGTAAAACTCAGCTCTGAGAAATCACCATAGTATTTCTGGATATCACGTATGATCTCTTTCATGCAGTATAAATTACCAATATGGGTGTTACAAATTCTGAGCAAGCACTTAGCCGAGTAAGAGTGCTTCTTCCAGCTCGTGGATTTAGATTCACTTCCAGTAACCAACTCAGAGGGTGGATCGGATAGGCCACCTAGCTTTGGTGAATGCAGAGTTGAGATATTTAAAACTTCTAAACAACTCCCCGCTTGTGGGAGCACTGTACCTTTGTTAATGTACTTTGGTAACTCACTAGAACGCATTATCGGAGAATAAGCGCTCAGCTTATAAATCTATTTTGCGATGAAAAAAAGGCGATTTAAATATATTAAAATCAGCAAACTAGTAAACCAGTTATGAATAAAAATAAGGATAAAAATTGAAACCAATATTAATACCTAAATTAACGCAATATTTGAAAAGTGGGTGAGTAAGTTTAATGAAGAGGAAAATGTGGATCGTATAATGGATTCGAATGCAGGCATAATCTTATCTATGCACAATATTTACTACTACTTAGCCGGTTTGGAACATTGGGATTGCAGTACTTTGATCATCAAGCCATGAGCTGCTAAATCAACAGAGCCATTGGGTATTCCATCAATAAATGGAGATTACCAAAATAGAACAAAAGTATATTATTACAAATAATTGAGAGAACTTTAAATCTCCCAGGATCCGTTTATGTGCATGATAGAGAGTTTAGTGTATTTATTCACCTAATAGATGTGAGTTTTAATAGTTACTATAGAATAAGGAGGTCCAATATACGAGAAATGAACTCAATTGATTTTGGGATATGAAAAATCAGTTTAAAGATAAGTGTATCCTTTTTGTTTTGGTTTGAATTCGTTTACATTTTTTGCATAAAAAAAGGATCAGAATTATTTTCACACACATAAATAAGAACTGCTGTCTGCGGCCATATCCACTGGAAAGCACGATTTCCCGTCCGATCAATCATAGTTAAGCCAGTGAGAGCCTTCATAAGTACTACGGTGGGAGACCACGTGGGAACATAAGGTGCTGCAGTCCAATTATTTTTTTAATTGAAAAAATAATGGGTGGCGGCGATGGTTTATTAAGATTATTTTTAATTTGGCAATTCTGTGACAATACTGATAACTGTTTTGTAAACTCACATTTTGCGGCTTGCTGAGGATGAGATGTTGGGAGAATTCCAAATCCACCAGAAGTGGGATCATAGCCTTGAGCTCCACTACTAACGGTAAGAATAATGAGCCTTTTACAAAGAGTCAAACGAGGTGGAAAGCAGATTACAAAATAGCACTTTTGAAAAAAGTTATGAGTGGTAGTTCTTGTATTATTAAATATTTAGCACTAATTCAGAATAAATATGACTTGGAAACCAGGGGTAGTATAAACTAAGAAATACTTACGTCTTTAAAACAGTAAAATCTAAAAAAACAAACGCACATTTAACTAATAATATGAGATTTAGTCACAGACATGTAGAACTAAAATATTACCAAGAGACTGGTTAGGAACCCTAAATTTAGGTTATTGCGTCTGATTCGGGATACTCGGAATTTATAATTAATTTCCCGATGGAAAGTTATTTGAATCATAATTAAGATTTTCTCTAGACGATAAATCATCATTAGAGTTTACTAAATTCCAACATTCGAACATGGCTTCATAATAACTTAAATGAGTTCTAACAATACTCAATTCTTCTCTAAGGGGAGGAGGCAAGCTGAGTAAAAAAGAATCAATGCGGCGCCCGCTATCAGTAATACCACACTCTTCGGAAAGTCGCATATGTTTCTGAATATGGAACCGTAGATCACTTCTCTTCTTGGATGTGAATTTCATGCAACGTAACTCAATGGACTTCTCAACATCGTCTGAATTATTGTCCTCTTTAATCAAGTAACGCAGCTTCAAGCGATATATATACTCCTTGAAACCGAAACTATATCTCACACGTTCACATGACTCGATATAATACTTTGACCACTCTTGGTCACTAATATGAAGAAGAGGATACAACTTACCGATTTTTTCTTTTTCAGATAACCAAGTCAGTTTCTCAAAGCAGTCCTCCACTTTAAGGAAAAAGACTTTGGCATTATCAAGGCTGCCATCAAATTTAGGAATGTAACTAATAAGTTCCCTCATCTTGTGATATCGAAGGTCATTGTCACGTTCTATTTGATGTTGAACAGCTATATCTTCTATCCATGTAGTCAATGCGTCAATACTTTCAAGGATTTTATCATCGCGTATTCTTGAAGACGCTTCATTTCTGGGCAAGAGCTCCGTTAACATAGATATTCCGGCCTCTAATTCCTGTAGCCTGTTTTCAATGGAGCTGATAGAGTCTTCACTACCGAAAGTTCCATCATCATGATCCAAGATTTTATTGACGGTAGGTTTCGTCTTATTAACCTTCTCCACATCTACAGATTTTTCTGCTGAAAACTCTCGATCATTTATCCGAGAACTGCTATCAAAGACTGCCATGCCGTAAACTTCATTATAGTAATCCAGTCTTTCATCGGCGGCTTGTTTCTCTCGGGCCGACCTTTCCTCAGTAAGTTTCTCAATGGTTTGGGCTGTCTGCACGCCGTAAACTTCGTCGTAATAGGCTAATCTCTCATCAGAAGCTTTCTTCTCCTCATTAGCTTTCTCCTCTGCAACCTTGTCGATACTGTCCACAGTTTGGGTTCTATATATTTCATTATAATAGTCCAATTCTTCATCGGTAGCTTTCTTTTTAGTCTTCCCCACATCCAGTCTTTCTGGTATCAGATCAAGCTCTTGGAGTTTATCGGAGATATCATTAACTGAAGACAACTTTGGTGAGATTGGAAAAGGATTCGACATAAGGAAACAGGATCGAACGTGTAATGTGAAGGACTATTAATTAATGTGTTTTACGTAAGAGCCAGTGAGACCAGATTGATCTAAGTGTGAAACTGGGATTTTGGATAGTAATTAAATAAAAAGAATTTATTTTCAGTTGAATTATATGGTAATGACACTCAATAGCCTACAATATGAATTCGATCGCGCAAGTTACTTGTATATACCTTTGGAATTATCACTAATGGATGAAATTCTCCGGTAAAGACGATTTACGCTGCGTGAGCCCCCAAATTGCCGTCATCAATTTTCTGACGATAAGAACTACTTAGTAAGCATGGGGTCAGCTTTGATCCAGTTCTGATCCCAGATGATATCTGTTGGGGCACTCAGGTGCACAATTCCACGTTACTGGTCTGGGTTTTCTGTAAATCATCAAAGGTAGTTTTGCTAATACCAATTTGATTTTGCTTATTTAACTATTAAAAACAACAGCTTTGAGTTCCGACAAGTAACTTAATTACCCCCTAGAGGTTATTATCCTTAGAGCATATTAAGTCCGATAACTGAGACCCTAGCCCTGAATTACACGAGTTCTGTAAAATGTGGTAAATGTCATTTGGTACAGATTTGGTAACCCACTGCAATTCATCATTGAGCATTAAGAAACAGCCATGAATGGTAACTTCGTCATGAGCACCGATATCATTGATCAGCTCAGTTATCCGGGGCAACGCGGTATGGAGAGTCCCAATCTAACCTGTACAATCTTCTTAAATAGTAGAGACCGTATCCACGCCAGAAACAGACTTCAACTTACTGGATCTGGCAAACTGTTTTTTTTTTTAAATAGAATTTCTATTAAGGAGTTTATCAAAAACTGATTTTGGTAAACTCACCGTGAATTGACTTATTAAACCAAAAATATAACTGTCGTCTGCGGCCATATCCACTGGAAAGCACGATTTCCCGTCCGATCAATCATAGTTAAGCCAGTGAGAGCCTTCATAAGTACTACGGTGGGAGACCACGTGGGAACATAGGGTGCTGCAGTCTTTTTTATTTATTTCTTTGCTAGATGGAGAAAGAATAATTAGAAAAAATTGGTGGAAAAGTTTATGTTCAAGTTTGAGAAAATGATTAAAAATCAAAATCGTGGTTCTGCATGATTGGAAGTTTCTTACACCCGAGGATTGCCGAAACTGCTCTTCTAACCTGCGTAATATAATATTCATAAATATAATAGTCAATATAATTAAGAAATGAAAAGAGAAATATTTAAAAATGTCCAGAATTTTGTCCAGTTATTATACAAGATCCGATATGTTAATTCCGTACGGCTGCAACAAGTGCTGACTAAGGTCCACCGCCATTTCAAATGCCAACCAAACGGCTACCCTGTTGTGCGCGAAAAGACCACGTCTTAATGACGCGAAGTTTAGGCCGCCACACTTGAGAGAAAATCGTTATATTTACCTTGACCATTCTTGCACCAACCTAACCGTTAATCTATCCAAACGCACCACACATAGCCAAGATGACCGTCGACGAAAATTTAGAAGAAAGACAATACCTGGATCTCTGTGAGCGTATTATTAATGAGGGTGAAACCCGTGCCGACCGTACGGGTACCGGTACTATTTCTTTATTCGCGCCTCCTTCTATCCGCTTCAACCTCGCCAACGACACTCTCCCTCTTCTTACCACAAAGCGAGTGTTCTATCGCGGTGTGCTCGAAGAACTATTATGGTTTGTGGCTGGCAGCACAGACTCCACTTTGTTGACAGAGAAGGACATCCACATTTGGGACGGTAACGGGTCGCGAGAATTTTTAGACTCGCGTGGACTGTCCCATCGCGCTGTGGGTGATTTAGGACCAGTTTATGGTTTCCAATGGAGACATTTCGGTGCTGAATATCAAGGGGTTGATGCCGATTATACCGGTTTGGGCGTTGATCAACTCAAGGAAGTGGTGAATAAGATCAAAAACAACCCTTACGATCGTCGGATCATTCTGAGCGCTTGGAACCCAAAGGATATCCCCGATATGGCCCTTCCGCCTTGCCATATGTTTGCGCAATTTTATGTCTCTAACCCCGATGGCAAGAATGGCCAAAGACCTAAACTTTCCTGTCAGTTATACCAGCGGTCGTGTGATATGGGTCTGGGGGTGCCGTTTAATATTGCCTCTTATGCTTTGCTGACGAAGATGATTGCCCAAGTGTGTGATGTGGACTGTGGTGAATTAGTCCATGTCATGGGTGATGCTCATGTGTATTTGGATCATGTTGAGGCTCTTAAGGAACAAATCCAAAGAACGCCAACCCAGTTCCCTAAGTTGGTGTTTGGTAGAAACGTGAATGATATTGACGATTTCAAGTATGATGATTTCATTCTAAAGGGTTATACTCCTCAAAAGAAGATTGATATGAAGATGTCAGTTTAATTTTTTTAAATTTATTTAATTTATTTGATTCACGACTTTAGAACGCTGTAGACACACACACAATATAATATTATCAAATCCCGGTACTCATTGTCAATCAATATATTCACCAATTCATTACTTAAATGCATGTAAACCCGATTATTATACCTTGATCTAAAATTAGTGAAAAACACGACTCCGTCCAGTGTAATACAGGCGATCTAATGACCGAACCAAACATCAGGTGAAGAACGGACCCTCACTGAGAGATATTCGAGATTTGCGGTAAACGAACTATCACAAGTTAGTTTTCATAAAAAAATAAATAATTTTTGAATGCTATTCTCGTTTATATATATATAATTAGGGCTATTCTCGGCGATTCTTGCCCCGAAGACCTGGTCTATTTGTGTTCTCCACTCCCCAGCCTTGGCGCATTTGAAACTCTATGATCCCGACCTGCATGTACAATCTAACGCATCCGGCCGCATGATTCGGGCTTATCATCTTCGAGGAAAAAAGTTTGAAATGACACGACGGAATTTCACGTATATATCTCTATATGTGCAACTAAGTCGTTTCGCGACTAAACACATCTTGATATCAAATGTTCAACAACTACTCAAGTGTGGACTCACATGAAGACACGGAGAGCTTTCTCAACGCCCGCGAAAACTTTGAACCTCCACAACTCGCCGACAAAAAGCCTCACTGGAACTCGCCAGTTGAGAACCAATGGCGAGTTTTGGCATGTTTATTCGGGTTTTTGGTCTTTGGCGCTAACGATGCCTCTATTGGGGCCTTATTGACCCACTTGGAAGACCACTACGAAGTCAGCGATGCCTGGATCTCGATATGTTTCCTTTCCCCCTTTACCGGTTACTTCATCGCTGCACTTCTAACCTCGTACAGCCACAAGAAACTGGGATATCACGGCGTGGCCATCGTGGCCGCCCTTAGTCAATTCACGACTTATTTTATGTCGTCGCTGGCGCCGCCCTTCCCGGTGTATGTTTTCGGATTGGCTATCGCCGGCTACGGCTGCGGGACCATCGAGGCCTCATGGAATACCTACCTTAGTAACCTTCACAGTTCGGATGCTATCTTGGGTGTCCTGCACGGGTTTTATGGTGTGGGTGCTATGTTTTCCCCCGCGGTGGCCACATGGCTGTTCAAGGCCGGATATACCTGGACGACCTTCTATCGATTCATGATGGTGGCGGCCGGTTTGGAATTGGTGATAAGTTTTTGGGCGTTCCGCGGAATGACGCCAGCGGCCTATCACGCGGAAGAAGAGGAGAATATGCGATTATCGTTGGCCACCAAGGACCAAACCGGCAACGGCAACGGCAACGGAGGCGGAGAAGGTGGATTGACTGAAGCGCTGAAATCGCCTACTGTTTGGCTGTTGGCCTCTATACTCCTTCTTTTCGTGGGTGCCGAAGTAACCACGGGTGGCTGGATCATCACATTCATGATTCGCCAAAGAGGCGGTTCTCAGGAATCAATGGGTCTGGTCGCAATGGGTTATTGGGGCGGTATCACCCTCGGTCGATTCATCCTGGGCTTCGTCACTAACCATTTTGGCCAACCGCATAAACTCACAATGGTGTACATGGTACTAGCCATCCTTTGTCAAGTTATCTTTTGGTGGGTACCGAGTATTGCAGTTTCCTCTACCACGGCCATTCTTGTTGGCTTTTTCATTGGACCCATTTTCCCTTCGGCCATGTCAGTATCCGCTGACTTTTTGCCTAAGCGGATCCAGATTGCCGGGGTGGGCCTCGCGGCTGCCATTGGCGGCGGGGGCGCTGCGTTAATTCCCTTCACTACAGGTCTGTTTATTAATAGCTTGGGGGCGGGTATTATGCCACCCACTGTACTGGTATTGTTTGTTATCATGACTTTGATGTGGGTATTATTGCCCAAGACTGTACGTAAGGAAGATCTTAATCAAACTTGTAGATAGAAAAAAAAAAAACCAAAAACATATAATTTTATAATACAATTACTATAACTCTAATATACAAACCCTCTTTTATTTTTTCTTTCCTTCATTTTTTTTTTATCCGCGGGTATACTTCTTGCATCGTCTCTCCAAGGACACCACACTAGCCCTCAAAACCGTCGAGGGGATAGCGGTCATTTTCTCAGCAGCCTGAAACAAAATTTCTAATGGTGTAGGAATTCTCATCACACCTGCTGTATAGATAGGATATCGCGCGCCTGGGGTCAGCACGAGCGGTGCCTGTCTTTTGGACTTAGTCGCCAGTGCTGGTCCTGGGGGTGTCTCGGATGATTGCGGTCTGACTTGAGTAGTGGCGGTAATGATTTGGCCGATCTCATTCAAGGTCTCATGTGCGGTATAGTCTAGGGAATCATTATTCTGATTTGATGTCTTCGATCGTTTGGGTTTCCGGGTTTCCTTCCTCGTTGTTGTGGTGGTCTCGTCTAATTCAGTGGGGAAGAGATCTAATAATCTCTTTAATGACATGGCTTGATTGGCCTTCTTACCTCTCTGACTTAGCGCTGATTCGGTAGTTGCGTCAGGTTCAACGAAATTGTCTTCAAACCAATCCAGGTAGCGGTCGACTTGCGCGGGTGCCCAGAATGGCAGCTCCTTCTCGTCGACCTCACCGAGTGATTCATCCTCAATCCACACTTTACGCACCATATCCATCCAGAGATTCCAATCGGGAGCGTAAGCGGCAAGTTCAACAAACTGGGCCGTGGTTGGCTCAGCAGCAGCCTCCTTGGGGGGTTCGAGTATTTCAGTGGTTTCGGGTATTTCAACCGTCTCCGGTGTCTCAGTTGTCGATTTTGATATCTCGGGTTTCTTGACATCACGCAACGGTACTCGCTGAATATCATCAAATCCATAACACAACTTGACACAGAAAATAACCAGGGCTACTATCATTGTCTCGGGCCAGATTTGATTAGCCTTAACTTCCGAATGCAGCGATATTCCCAAATCAATCTTCAACGTATCAATAAGCCTCTCCACGGCAACATAAAGTTCTACCGGTAAAAATAAGCCTCTCAAGACCTTTAATAACAGGGGATGGACTAATGGAGGTGGGAACTTCATATTAAACGTCCCATCAAAATAAATGAGTAATTTTCTCGTTTCCGTGAGTAATTCACCCGATCGCGGCACCCGCATAGGGGTCAGCGCATTATGATAGCCACCTGCCAGATGCTGTCTAAGGTTTTGCGGGATCAGACGGAGGCATTTCATATGGGGCATTTGAAACTGCTGGATCCAACGGTGGATATCACCCAGGTAAACGGGGCATTTAATGAGTAAACATCCAAGGTAGCATAATATGGGCATGTCGAGGAGTTGTGCGAGCTCGACAACCACCACCCGAGTGGGTCGACGTCGTTCCTTATGAGGAAGATCCTCAGACTCGGATGCGTCTTCTTCGCCCGAATGGAAGGGGTTGATGGCGTCCAAGAGTTCATCGTGGTCCCTATTATCGGCGTCAGAGTCAATATCGTCCAGATTATGATCGAATTTGGTCTTGGCAAAGTTGGTTCGCGTGATATACAACGACCAAAGATCCTTAACCACCCCTTCCAACTCCGGCCTGACCCCCTTGGTATCAATCAACCACCTAACTTGAGTGCGGAGAATCAACTGAAGACACTGCATATATAGCGCGCTTCCCTCCTTACCGTACCACACCCCCTCGGCATCACCCTTGACAATACCGGCCGCGTTCGCATGAGATCCCAGACCGGGGACGTTCATCCGACGGCCTAGATTCAAAAAGGCATCGTCATCCTCATCGGCGATTTCCAAATCGCCTTCCTTGATATGGCCGTAATGACACACGCGTTGCCCGTCGAGCACACGCCAAAGCGTCGAGGGACAGTTAAGATGGCCACATCGCGAGCCTCTCTTGTACGTGATGGAGGACATGACAGCGTGACAAACCCCCGTGAAAACGAGTCCGTTATGGGGCCAAAATATCCTCGAAATCGGTATGGATTTCATTTGGCCGTTGGGAGAAAGCACGGTGCAATCGCAGCGGCCACCTTATGAGCCCGGGCATGTGAGCGCGGCCCCGTCGACCAAAGGCGTGGCCACCGCGGATTTGGCCCATTTCGCGGGCGTCCAGGGCAGAAAAGACGGGATTTAAAGTTGTATATCGCCAGTTGAAATCACCAGAATAAGGCCGCCCAAAGAAAAACTGTCGAAAAAACGCGCCAATCGCGGCGCTAGGCCACCGGCCACCGCCAGGCCCTCCGCGGCCTCGGCAGCAGCGCCCAAAATGGCTGAGCGGCGAAAAGTCCCAACGGTTTTCAGTTTGGTTTTCGTGGCTTTCTGTCGATTTGTCTTCGCTCCAGCCCTCCACCGTCGCCCATCGTGCCTGTTCTGCCGTCCTTCCGTCTGTTTTGAGGGCCCTTTTCTGCTGATCCACACCTGTTCGCGGTCTATTCTCTGTCGCGCCCGTCTCATCCGTCATCGGAGCCTCTTTTGCTACCGTTATTGCCCCACCTGGATAATTTTTTCCCCTTCTTTTCCCGTGTCCCTCGTCTCTCGCCTTGACCGGTCTCGTCACTACCTCCCCTCCGTCGCGGTCCCTTCCTCATCACTACTCACCCCGTATATTACATCTAACATATGCTGGATTCGCTGATATCCCTGTATTTTATTTAATTTGGAACTCGCGTCCTCTCTGAGTCCTATTTTACCGCGTTTTCTCTACGGCACGCCTCGCCCACCCACGAAAAAAAGAAATTCCTCTCCCCCCGAGAACCCCCCAAGAAACCCCCAAGAAGCCACCCCCCAAGAAAACCCTCCCCCCAAGTCATTATGGTATTTATTGACGGGATTAAATACGCCTGTGATCGATGTATCCGAGGCCATCGGGTCACCACTTGTACCCATACCGATCAACCGCTTACTATGATCAAACCAAAGGGTCGCCCTTCCACCCAGTGTGCCTACTGTCGTGAAACTCGACGCTCCAAGAGTACTAATCCGAAATGTAAATGTGATACACCCCCGGAGGTCGACGCCCTCGGTCAATCGGTTCATAGTACTACATGTCCGGTTCGAATCATCAAGGAAGGTTGTAAGTGTCAACCCAAGACTAAGACTCATCATTCCCATTCGCAACAAGCTCATGACGATAGTCGTTTGAACCGTCATGAATCACAACCGAGCCCCTACCCGGCATCCTTGGGTTCAAATACTCCAACAACTATTACCCATTCAACCTTATTAACTACCACTCCGCGGGGGATTGATACGCGTCGTACGGCATCAAACCCGCCACCTAATAAACGGAATCATCTTCATGCGTCCAACCCTCATTATTTGAATACCATTCATCAACATAATCATCATCAAAGTCATCATCATCATAATCATCACTCTAGTACGTCTTCATTAGCCGCCCTAACCTCAGCTGGGATCTTGACCCCAACCTCGGTAGGCTCGAGTCCTGTGAATTCATCATCTTCAGGCGTATCTACCCCGAATTATGGTGGCTCTAGTAATCGAAGTTTATCCAGTGGGCATAATCCACCGGCTACTCCTAGTCGTAGTTCTTCGTTAAGTTCGATTCATTCCAGACGTGGCGAGAAGAAGAATGATAATGATAATACAACCTACGATAACGAGCATTCGCCTAATGAGACTGATGAATCTAATTCTAAATACCGTGGGAAATCGCGTGAGGGTTCCGGTAATAACCCCTCTTATCATTTTAATATTCCTACGAGTCACCCCTGTGTGAAGTTTGAGTTTATGGATCAGGTCGATAATCCTTCACCGCGATTCCCTCCTAGGGGTAGACAACCGACAACTGGGGTTCGTCGTCAGATTGAACAGCAAATACAACAACAACAACAACAACAACAACAACAGCAGCAGCAGCAACAGCAGCAGCAGATACACCAACAGATGTTGATGCAACGTCAACAGCAACATCAAATTCAACAGCAACAGCAACAACAACAACAACAGCAGCAACAACAACAACAACAACAACAACAACAACAACATCAGCAGTATCAGCAACAACAACAACAACAATTGTTACAACAACAACAGCAGCGACAAATACAGCTTCAATTGCAAAAACAACAACAGAACCAACAACAAAACCAAAACCCTCCGTACCTGCCTCTTAACGAGTCGCCGGGTCTTTACCCTATGGACAATTACCTTTCCTTGGTTAAACATAACGATAAGGACGATCGGGGTCTTAATCTAGACGGTGACTTATTACATTCCTTAAGTCCAGTTGATGATCTTCAATCCGCTGTATTTAACGAGGTCTTTGATGGTCTGACGGAAGATAAGACCCTGACGAATGACAATCCTACCACTAATCGATTCCTATATTCGTCGCCAGGCTCTGCGTCTTCACTAAATTCTTCCTCATCGACCCCCTCGCAGCAACCGCGTACCCAGCAACAATTCCAGCAACAATTCCAACAACCACAACAACCCCCGAGTAGAACCTCAAGTGGGTTCTCCGACACCCTTAATAACATTGGATTCACTACTCTTGGTAAGGCACACCAACCGCCCGTAGGATTGCCGTTGCATTACTCGGACTTCTCACCACAACCGACTGATGGCTCTGATTACTTCTCCAGCACAGCGTTTAATAACTCAGGCTCGTCTCCGTTCTTGTCTGATCCTAATATACTACCCCTAGATGAATTTATTAATCAGCCTGAACAACTTGGGCAGACCCAAATGAAGCCGGCTATTGACCGACGTCGTTCATCAAATAATTCTAATTCTAATTCTAATCCGTCACCCTCACCTTCGGCTATATTGACCACCACTTCCCCTACTACTACTACTACTACCGCAGCGGTCGCCGCCTCGTCGTCGTCGTCTTCATCGTCAGTGCGAAACAAAATTGGAATGGAGGCACTAGCTTACATGAAGCCATCGACGGTAAAGACCAAATCTAACGCGGGCGAAATAACCCTTAACCTAGATGATTCGTCTGGGTTTAATGACTATTCACTTTTATCACCGCATGATGGTGATTATGACGATTTGAAGGTGATTTCCGGTAGTGGATATCATAGTAAAGGTGGATTATTGGATACCCTGGGACGAAATGATGGTGGTGGTGGTGCCAGTGGATCGAGTGGACCAGGATCAGGATCAGGATCAGGATCAGGTGTGGATTTAGATGTGACGGCGGAATTATTGAATATTGTCAATAATAAAGGCAATACTCTTAGAGGTGATGGTTATGATGGTGAATTCACCAGGAATAACCAGAATAATAATAATAATCAAAATCAAAATCAAAATCAAAATGCTAGGGTGAATAATTTTTACTCGCCTTCGGGTTATAATCCCACTACTGAATATTCACCCCGTTCACGTTCGGTTACGCCGGCTAGTTCCTCCGATAAGGGTGGTCAAAATCAACGAAAGATTAAATCGCCTAATATAGAGACCGCTGAAAGATACTTCCCATTAATGCCTCTTGTTGCACCCAGCAATAATAGTACTGGATCGCCCCTATCACAAACATTAAACTCTGATGACAATATATTTATTGAAATGGATAGAACTGACGATATGGACCTCGATAAGAATAAGGTCAATGAGGTACCACCAAATTTTTGTTCCATAATGGATGATTATCAGGGAACTGCTGGTCTCAATTCCACCTTTGTGGAATTAAGATTTGACGATTCCGGGAATATTGATACTAACGGTGTGACTAATGATGTAATATTTGATATGGCCAATGAAATACCTAATCAACCTCAGAGTCAATCTCGGGGTTCATCAAGTCAATCTCAAAATCAACGCCAACAACAACAGCAACAACAGCAACGGCAACAGATGGCACAGCCCACTGAGGACTTGATTATGCCTTTAGAGGGCTACCTTGATTTCGCCAACGAGTCCAGTTCAGCCAACATACCCACTCTGAAATCAGAGTCGCCGAATGATATGATGTATTATACTGATTTCTCCACTACCGAGAATAATGGCAGTAGTGGGGATAATAACGGTAATGGTATACGGGATGGTCTATTCGCCACCCCATCAATGCCTCATGGTAATAATAACATTAATAATAATAATAAAAACAACAACCAAGCGGCAACAACGTTCCAACCATCGATGGGCCTGACGACACCGTCCACAATTGGTGATGGGGCAATGAGTAATAACCCAAATGATATGTTTACATATTGGGATAATGATAATTTTTAATAGCTAGGGAATAATAGCCTTTTCCACCTTCTTCCTCTTTTCTTTTTTTTTTCCTGCTATTTTTTCTGGCTAATTCTAATTACTTAATAATGCCATTTTATAATCTTAGTTTTTGTATATATATATATATATATAATTTCTCTCATGTTTACGTTTATAGAAATAATTAATAATCTTTGTGTCTGGTTTTTCTTTTTTCTTTTTTTTTGGTTTGTTTGTTCAGAACCTCAGGATCAGAGAACCTCCCAGCGGTAGTGATGTTGTGATGAGCATCGGATGATTGAGCTTAATCGCATCTATCCTCCACAGAGTATCAATCTTGCATTTATACATTTATACATATATATATATTGACTACTATTTTTTGCATGTCTCGGGACACCTTATCTATCACACGGGCCTTCTCAAGGGCCCTCACACCGACAATTCGTCAATATGCCACAAGCCAGTCTCGCACAAGCGATATCAGTGAGATTCTGTACTCCAAACCCGAAGATAGTGTTGGTGTTAGCACTGATTCTGACTCCACCACCTCCGACAAATTACATACAGAGGAAGGGATACCAAAGTCCACGCAGAGTATTTCCAGTATCTTATCGGCGGCGCTCCAACGGTCCGAATCTTCGCAAACCGTGGACCCCCGCCCCGGTGGTCTGCTGAGGTCGAGTCGTCTAGGGTCTAAAACCAAGGAATGGGATACTGTCCTCTCTGGGGTATTTGAGCCAAGTGGTAATAGTTCAGATAGAGTGGTGACTTATTCGACTAGAGACCGGGTGGACGATAGAGGGTCACGGGTTTATGGACAGGATGCATCCATTGAGGCCTTATTTGAGTCTCCTATGGCCTTTTCATCCACTATGGAAGAAGAATTATCATCGGGATATATGAAAACTAATCAGACGGAATCCCACGATATCGATGCTATTCTTCGCGAGGCCAGAAAGACTAAAATCGCTTATGATAAATCCAAGTTCCGCCAACAGAACGCCTACGAATGGAGCAAAAATATGGCCGGAAGGTCGCCGCGGACATTCGAGGATAAGAATTTTTTTACGCCGATGGAATTACAAGACGATAAGCAATCACAAGGCCCAATTCCATTCTCTATGGAGTATGCTATTGTGACGCCCTCTAAACGGGTTATTTTCCGTAAGGACCTGATGGTAACCAATAGTATTACTCGTAAGAACATCCAGACGGTCATTACGGATCTGGTGCGCCCGGAGCTCTATCAGGACAATATCATCCGGCTACAGAATGAGGGATGGATGTTTATTGGCACCAGTAACCGACTGGGGTCATCCACAGAGGTTAATTTGTTGTTTGAACGCATGAATGAGGGGCCCAAGACTAATACGGGATTAAGGATATCTCTGGTGGCCATATTGGCCTCGGCGCTCTCCGCGGGTTACTACTACTCGTTGCCCGATGAAGAAAAAGAGGCTATTACGGTAGATTCTATTTAGTTATATAATTGTGTCTTTGACTAGAAAAAAATGGACCGGTTTAACTATGGAAGTCATCTGACATTTCTCAGTGGCGATATTCTCACCTCCCAAAAAAACCCGCTTTCCTTCCTCCAAATCCACACTGAATCACAAAATAAAGCAAAACTAAATGGTATTATACACTAAGACTAACTTGTACTCAATCGACAATTTGATACAATTGAAGGAGTCGCCGCTGTGCGTTCCCCCGGACGGTCTGGACAGTTCGGTCATTGACGAATCTATTCGGGCCTTCCAGTCGCTTCAGTAAGTGTTCTCAATTGCTATCTGTAGGTAGACGCATTCCATCGCAATCGTGGTTTTGGTTTGCTTTTTTTTCATTTCTTTTTATCTGTATAAAACTGAACGAATATATTATGAATCATGAATTATAAATTATAGATATATATATGTGTTTTGAATATTAAACTAACCATACTATCTTAGCAGCTCTCCGCTCGCATCGAAACCCCGTAAATATGTATTGCCTAGTCGCCGACACAGCAATCATACTCCCGGTCCCTACCCCGAGGGCCAAATTCATTTCAACGAAGCGCTCGGAAAGCCCGATTTTGAGACCACAGATTCCCCGGATATAAGCATTGCGGAGTTTGCTAATCGGTTGGTATTTTGTTTTGTTTCTTTTGTCGTGCTGGCGTTTTCATGATGATATATTAACTAACGTCTTTTCGTAGCTTCTTACAACAACGGAATGCCGCTAATATTCCGCGACGATCGTCAAGTATGTATTGGCTTTTCTTTTATTTTTCTTTTTTCTTTTTTTCTTTCTTTTTTGTCAAGTGGAAATTATTAAAATTCGATCAATACTAATTTTTATAGTGTCGGCTCATACCCCAGCAAAATCCGGGTTTCCACCCCATCGGAATTCTCATGGCCTAGAAGGCCAAGGGGATGAAGCCTCATTCTATGATAATGGCACGGGCGCTGACGTTTACGATGATAGTGGATGGGTTAACGTTGGCCCAAGACATTCCCGTAAACCTCCTGATACTAGTTCATTATTATCTAAAATTGCTGAAAAAACTAAGCGAAGAGCGTCGTCGGTGTCTGATCAGAATCCTGAATGGGATGTGCCGAATATGGCAACTGCGAATAAAATGGGATCGTTTTCGTTGAATAGTACGAACGCTGATCGTCAAGTAAAGGAATTTGAAACTTGGAAGGCCTCAATGAAGCAGAATGAAATAACTAATCCTAATTTTATTATGAAGGAAGAAAACAATGATGAAACGGGTAATTATGAAAATAAAACCAAATCCACTTCACCATTACCCCAATTATCTCCAAATGAGAGTATCACTCAATCGGTCCTATTACCCCGGCCTAATGTATTACCAATATCCCCCATATCTAATCCCATGTATTTACATCAGCCCGAAGAACACCATCAAGATAACTCTACTACTCATGCGGCAATGAATATGTTTGACACTCATTACATAGGTACCTCTCTGCCCAGCGATATGTCTAATACCGCTCGTATCTTTCATAATAATAATAATATGGCACCCTATCCGCCCCACCATCTGAATCATCAATTATCCTCCTCACCTGGACGTCCAATGTACTCTGGGGCCCCCGCGGATAAATATATGATGTATCATTCACCACCCTTACAAGTTTTCCAGGATGCGCATGAATCATCATCAGAATTTCGCCATATCCCCCAGATGTTGCCACAAGACATGATCCCGCGATCAGGCTCACAATCACCCCAAATGCCACATTATATTCCTGATCATGTAAACCTGGGCGGAATGAATGTAAACCTGAATCCCAATTCGGCGAGTTTCGATCTAAGACTTCACGATAATGGGGTCCCCATGCCGGTCTATCCGCCTAATGATCCGCATAAGCTCTATCAAGAGCCCCCCCATCCTCCTCAGACATTGCATCCCGATAAATTTTATGAAGGATTGAATCATATTACTAAGGGACCTCACCACCATTATCCCGTTATGGATCAGCCCGGTTGGCCATTACCTGTCTCGCCGGGGTTGTTGTACGCACACCCGCCACTATTGCCTGTGGTGGCCCCGCCTCCCATGCCACCTTATGGGAATAATAATATGAATTTTAACTTTAATCATCCTACCCAGTCGCAACAAGGTATGATACCCAAGCCTCCGTATTCGGCTAGTGAGGTCAACTACGTGAATGAAATTAATTTTCATTGAGTGAAGAGAGAGTGCGGTGGCGGTTATTGCTTCTATATTGCTGTTGTTTCTATATTATTTTTTATTGCTATGTAGGTCTATAGGTTTATATCGTTTATATTAGTCTTTTAATAATCGATGGTTCTATTTAAATAAATAATAAATAAATAAAAGATACGAAAAGACACAAAACACAAAAACACAAAAGTCTTATCGGTATACGCGCTGAATGGGACGAGAGAAAGTCCCAGCATCGTCGCTTCGGGCTGAATTCACGATTTCCTCCGTTTCTGCTGTTTCTCTTCCCCTTGCTTTCGAGAGTAGGAACCACAACACTCCTAAGGTGTTACATAACAGATTTGCACTGATTCGGCCCTTGTTGATCAGGCGGCCTCAAGTATTCATTGACCCACTTTCAATTGGTCAATCCATCATCTTCTTCATCTAGTCTTATCTACGAGAAATCTCGTTTTTTTTCAAAAAATGGTCCACACGCCATTCAAACCAAAGCATCAACGATTGATCCTACAATGCTACCCCGCCGGAGCTAACGTAGACAAGAAACCTAATCCCTCAGAACTCTCTTATTTACTTTACTACGTATCTACGCGCCGGGCTAAATTACTCAAAGTCGGGGCCTTTTTAGATAAAAAAACCAAGTCGGATGCATATCGAGGCAAGGCCGGCAACGTTCAAGTCACCTTAGACCTTCTTGATGCCATCATTGCCAAATGTCCTGAACATCTCAATATCTTTGCTGAGAACGTGGTTAATATCCTTAATTATGTGATAAATAGTAATGATATCGCATTATGCCAGCATTCTACCTCCGTCTTTGATACCTTCTGCTCTAATCATGATTCATCGTTATTTAACGGTGACTCCAATTATGTCGTACTCTTCCAGTCATTAGTGGATAATTACATCTCTCTGGAATCCAAACCTGCTGGACCCAATAAATCGCAATGGCTATATGTCTGTATTGACGCCATCCGGGCTCTGGCGTCGTCTCAGATCGTGTCTAGCGGATCTGGTAGTTCATATATACCGACATTGGTATCATCCCTCCTTTCCAACCTCAGCGGGCTCAGTGGGAGCTTTATTGAAGCTTTCGAGAACGATCTGGCTCAGATTGAAAACCAGAAGGATGTTAGACGTTTCAGTTACGTGGTCCCTAAAAGTGAAGATCCTCATGCTCATGATAATGATAGTTTGGATACTCAGATCCTTTATTTGGCATTAGAGGCCCTGAGGTCATTATTTGATACGTCCAGTATTGTCCAGATTCGAAAGGCCACACGTGCTATCATCGAGTATGTGTTGGAGAATAACCTAGGTCTTGCCGCCGTTAAGACCCTATTTGTCATCATATCGAGATGGACCCCCGTACGGTTTCGTTTCTTGATCGTCTTATCCCTCATGGAGGTTATAAAGTCTGATACCAAAACTTTGGATCATTCGATCCGGGTTTGTTCCTTGGTTAATAATATTTTGTTGTCATCAGTCAATATGATGGGATTATCGGTCATTGATGTCACACGTACCTTCCTCAGCAAACAGTTACATGTGCTTCAGAACTTTCCCGAAAATGATCTAGCCCTTAAATTACTGGATGGCATTAAAACATGTTTGGGCAGTTTGACCTACCATATTTATTACGCGGATCAGGTCGCAGATATGGTAACGGAGATTCTAGTCCGGTGCCACGATAGCCGTACGCTCCTTGCGCTGAATAACGGGTCGCATATGTTTGATTTCAATGATGAAACTAATATCCGAACTACTTTACAAAAACGATCCACTACTATGGCCAAGATAGTAGATGAGAATCGCCTCGGTAGTTCGACTCCATCTTCGTCAGCGGAGGGATCACAAACTCACACTGAGACGACCCGTGCGCCTGTATCACCGGAAGTCCTCTACCACATACTTATGTCCGCCAAGAAGGTTCTGGAAGTTGCCTCGGTGAAATCCATAAGCAATCAAAGAAGTAAAGTCTCGCTGTTTACTTGGCGGGGTACTGAATTCCTAATGCACAATGCTAATGCCCGCGTCCGTCAAGCATACTTTGATACCTTCATGACATATCTCCAGACTGAAGTTTCTGCTGAGGAGGAGGCGCAGGCGCTTAAATTGACTCAACCATTTGTGGTTAATAAGGGATTTTTCAACAGTTTTATGAATGAGATCTTTCATCTCTTTACGTCGACGACCCCGGTTATTGCCACCAAGCAGGATTTTGTAAACGTCCAAAGATTACTGATTTCGCAGATTCACAAATGGGGGCTCGATGTCATTACGAGAATTATTCCCTTGATCATTTCCTTACAGGAACATATTAACAAGGAAGAGACGACGGGTGAGCTCAGATTAGCCCTCTTATCATTATCGTCATCGCTGATTTATAATATTGCTCAGGAACTTAAACTCCCCAATCTACTAGAGTTGATCAGCGTGGAAATAAAAAATAGAATTGCCACAAAGACCTGGTATAGTGGAATCGAACCGCCGGCCAATTTGGGCAACCGATCATTTCAGGATGAGGAATTGTCACCTGGAGCATCTACCGTGAGTTTAGTTTCGGAGACCCATGATGTTGGCGTGGATAACAAGACGACTTGGAGTACTGAAGATCTTAAGTTGTCCATCGTGCCCTTATTATCGTCCATCTCTCAGAGTCAAGTGGACAGTGTGTTTAGTGAACTCCAACCCAATATCGACAATATCACGGGTTCTAGCAACAACAATAATAATAATAACATTCGTTCGGCTTCTGTTAATGAAAACGATATCATTTCGCGAAATTTGAAATCACTCCGCCAACTGGCCAACAATTATAACATCGCCAGTTCGGCGGCCAGTATGAACTCGATATCCAGTCCTAATAGACAACTCATCATCCATCCCCAGCAAAGAATGGGATTGAATACTGGCGGGATCGCCGACGATAGTCACAGTGAGATGATGTATAATCACGATACTTACCTCCCTGGAGTGTCTGATCTTAAACATGCTGCTGTGACCCATGAACCCACAAGATATGCTTCCTCCATTCTCAATGGTAACGGTTTGAGAGGAGATAATTCCCAATTGCATAGTCTGAGGGCGTCAAGTTTAAGGACATCTAGTTTGATTAATGACCTAGGAGACGGGCCAACAAACGAACCTGTGTCAATCGAGGCCGAGAGGTTTGAATTTGGCGATAATGGGTTTGATGAGGATTCTTTTTTGAATGATTTGCAAATCAGCCCACCGGTGACCAGAGGTCGTTTGGTGATTTAGTTTTTTTTTGGTTATCTAGTTCTTTTAGTCATCTAGTTCTTTTATTCGTGCAAATATAATAATAGTAATAATAATAATAATAATAATAATAAAACTCTGAAAAAAAACTGGTTTATTTAATGGGTCCAAACGGGGTATGCAGTATGACGTTGCGGGATCGATCTCAGCCGTGAGAATTTCTGCTTGTGTGTGCATCTACAGATATTGATCGCATCGCATACTGCCTTCTCTCTCTTTCTTGATAGACATCTTATATATAGCAGCATAACCCACTAGTTTCCATATCCTATTTTTATTATATTCTTTAATGATATCTCTTTTCCGTCTGGGTAAACCCGGTTGCCACCTTAGCCGGTCTTCCACCTCTTTATTCACCAGCCTGTCCCCCCACTCTAAAGTTATTTCCACAAGGCCACTCTCGCATCATTCCTCTAAAAGGTCCTCAGAACAACCACCCAGCTACCGAAATCCCCTCGAGGATTTTAATGAGTCTAAGGTACCCAGTCGTTTTAAGAAAGGCAGCGCGCCCAAACAGTCACTCCGTCGATTACCCCGGTCACTGATAGCTGATCAACCGCTCCAGAGCTGTACCACAGTATCTACCGCTGAGAACTACTCGCTTCCCCAAGTGGTTGAGATCCTCTACAATCAGGGATTTCGCTCAGCGAATGTTCTGCTCCCCGACGAGGTCGTTCATGTTGAGTATCCTAATCAGCCAGGCAAGAAGGCGGATATTTTCATCTTGGCGAATGGGTCACTGATAGCCTGGGGTATGAATGAAGTGGAAGTAGCCGAGAAGTTATTACCGCTATTAAAGCCTGCAGAAATTCGTAGTTACCAAGATTATGAAAGTGAGGATATGGACTTTATTGAGAGTTTTGCCGAAAATGAGATTAATGGTGGAGTCATCCAACAAAGCGGTAATGCAAACGGAGGCAGCGTCAAGAATCATCAAAAAAATAAAAGTACCATGGACGGCGATACCATCATTATTAGTGGTGAATCTGAACAGCAGCGTCTACTAGAAAAGGCGGCATTCTCAAATGGTTTGGCCCGTAGTACGAAACTGGCCGCGCTAGAATTATCGCTCGAAAAGTACATCAAGTCCACGATTGAAACCACCGATAGATTAGCCACGGGTAAGAATGTTAATTTGAGTCATTCAGAGATTTTGAAACGTACCGGCCAGCTACTCAAGCTCAGAGGTCATCTTAACCTATATTCTGAACTCATCGAGACCCCCGATCTCTATTGGTCGGAGCCGGACATGGAACGTCTCTATCGTTTAATCTCAACGAATTTGGATATCGCTCCCCGTATTGCCATCCTTAACAAAAAGCTGGATTATGCCAGTGAGTTTGTCGGGATCTTGAAATCACATGTGGTCGAGGAACAGAGTAGTCGATTGGAATGGATGATTGTGATCCTCATTTGCATTGAGGTGGCGTTCGAAATTGGTCATTTCTCCGAGAGATATGCCAACAAGAGCGAGGACTCTAGACTCACATCGATCTTCGTTAAGGAGGATTAAATTCTGTTCATAGTATATGTAATTATTTTTCGTCCATAGGTTATCTTATAAACTCTCCTGTATATATTTACCAGGTTGTCGCATAACCTCTTACGTCTCGATCCCTCCCCATTTGTCAGCGAAAACCGTTATGCAGCTATCACCGATTTCGATCTTTGAGTTTTTCTGAAAAATACAACTATTTATTGATCAATCTTAAACTCCTAATAATAATAATAATAATAATAAATGTCGTCAACAACTACAGACGGAGCTCATGGATTTGACGGCTACGTGACCCCATTAGCTAACGAGCGAACAGTATCTCTCGGGCGACCCTCAGACCACTCTTCCTACATGAACAACAACCTCGATGATATCTGGGCCGGCGACGACGAAGATGAAATCATAGTATCGAGAATAGAGAAGCCCAAGTCCTGTACTTCTTGTGGCAATAATATTGCCCGTAAGGATGAAGCGGACGGCAATGATGCCTCTCATACTCATGATCATGAACATGGTTTAGCACACATAACGGACGCCTGCAACCTCGAGGATGTGGATCAAGTTGAGTATCAACATCTAGGACCCTCGTTGCGGAAAATTCATCGTGATCATCATACCCCAGGATACTTGGAAGGTATTACCAAATCAAAGGCTGAGACCCTACAACCCGGATTCAATAGCGGGTATCCGATCGGTGGCCAAATTGGCAAACAAGTGGGATATGTTATTGGGGTCTTACAGGGACTGGGGTTGGTCGAAGAAGAAAAGTTGGCCAGATCAGAGCTATCAGTGGAGAATTTACTTAAAAGAGCAGATGATACTAGTGGTGGTTTATGGGATAAGAATGCCGATCCTATGTGGGAGGGTGTTCATCCAGTGATCGCCATGTGGACGGACAAAGTACAAGAGCTTCTTAAATAATGATCATCTTACTAATATGTAGATAATCTATAACGTATATTGACTTTACATAGATAAAAAATATATTTAAATTACAGTAATTCACAAAAGCGAAAACCTCTTTGCAAATGACATATATAACTAGAATTGAACTACCAGAATGAACACCAACCGATATAATGCTGGCAGAGGTTATCAATCGAGGTAGCCTGGGTAATAAGTCGCTCAACTTGTGTGGGCACATCAAGGTCATGGCTTCTTTCAAAATCATTACCGGCCAACTTCTTGGAAATTCTACTCAAGACATACTCGGCACGATTACGACGGATTCGGGCCTTTTCTTCCTGTTCAGAAGGTGTACCGTCATCGTTATCATCGGTCAAGAGATGTTGAGGCTTTTCGGTAAGCGTTTGGTCTTCGGACTTGCCTAATTGATGCTTTCTACTTTCTTCGTCTCTCTTACGGGTCCCAACTGGATCCAATTTCGTAGGAATGTCGAAACCCCAGTTAATCAAAGGATCGTAAGCGAACGCTTCCAAAATAGCCAGAAGGGATTCCTTGTTATCACGAAGCACTCGCATGACGTACTCACAGGTAATACGGTAACTACCTTCAATACCGGATACTTCCATGGCGTAGGTCAGCATTCTCGTAAGACGGAAAGGTACCTTTTCAGGGTACTTCTCACGCAAGATGGCGGCCTCAAAACAATCACCGAAATCAATATGAATCACCTTACCACTGTATCTATCCAGCATAAGATTGGAGGGATGTCTATCACCCAAACCCAAAATATAACCAACCATAGACATAGTAGCCAATGATCTAGTATAATTGGTTCGGCGCTCCAACCAAGCTTCCGAAGATCTACTCTTTAACCATAGCACACGATACAGATCTTGGCCTCGGGTATTATCAAGAGCATGCGTAAACACTTCGACCTTCTGTAATTGCGTCAAGTTATCATAATCAGGTGCCATCTGCAGCATGATTCGATGCTCAATATTCAACAGAATTTTGCGCTGTTCACGGTATTCCCTAATAAGAACATGGAAGGTATCACTATGGGGCACCCAACCTAGAAGACCGGTCTTGGGTGACAGAGGAATGGCAGGATACTTGGTGATATTCAAATGTCTCTTAAAGCATTCGGCGTCTTGTACCAATAGGGTGTTCACTAATCCAAAGAGTTGCATAACAAGATTATCTTGTCTGATATCTTCATGACCCTTTAGGGCATAATCGTAGGACTTACCATCCAAACCAACAATAGTCAGCTTTCGTGGTCTCTGTTTGGAAGAAATAACGCTGAAGACGGGGTCAAACTTGCCAATTCTAATAACCGGTTTACCGGGAGTATAAGTACCAGGTACAGCAACTTCGAGATTACGAGCTTCTAATAACTTGGGCGAAACGTATTGTAACTCTAAAGATGTAAGTTGGGGCAATTGTCTACTGATACGTCTAAACACGTTATAGTAAATATCCCATGCTTGATTCAAGTGAGTCATATCATTAGATCTCTTATAATTCCAAATCCACTCATGAGCATCGTGTAAATCACGACCGAAGGCGGTCTGGAAGGACATTTCACGTAATGTCTCCGGACCCCGCTCTAACAAAGTATGCAAGGGCTCCAGAGTGGCAAACATTTTCTCAATATTGTGTTCGCCAAAGAAATATCTGGACGCATCTTCTAAACCTTCGTGCCATTGTTCGTGCCATAAGACAGCAACTCTCATAAGTTCCTTCTTTACCAATTCACTCTGTTGAACTAATTCGGCACTGTGAGCTCTCATCTTATTAACAATAGCAGTAGCAGCTTGTCGACGCGAGGCACTCTTAGACGAAATAGCCACAAAGAGAGGATTCAGCAGAGCTTGAGGGTGCACTTCACCCAATCTCACGAGAAGATTGTGAAGTGTCTTGTTAACGTTATCATTAGGTTGATAAATACGAGTGATGAGTTGAGGAATAACATCTAGCCAATGATTAACATCAAGTAAAGGAATACCATTGTTAACAGCTTGGTTAGTTTCGGCCACTGAACCGTATCTGAACCAAAGAGTAAGTAGTCGCAAGATGTCCTGGAGCGCACTTCTCTTACAATATTTAATAGAATAAAAGAAACCCGAGATAGCAGGTACAACATATTGAACAATATGTTCTGGTGAAAAGATACTGATCGGTCTATCTTGGTAAACGGGATCATCCGAAACCGATGAAATAGCAGTAGCTCTGTCACTGTCAGGGTTTTCCAAAAAGGCGATGACTTGGAAATTAGCCAACGCCCAGTTATGCCAAGCCTTGTACCACTCGGGGTCGAAATGGGTGGCCAGTAAGTATGAGCCCAAAATATCATCTGGGCTGTGTTCTCTCCAATCATCTCGGTGAAGGGCGACTTGCCATTCACCTTGTTTCAGGAAACATCTAGCCAGTTGCTTCAAAAATGGAGTAGCATCTTCCTTACTGCCTGGAATCTCTCTTGGTAACTCTTGCGTAATGAGATCATCATGTCTAAGACCTAAATCACCAATCATTTTATTCGTGAATTCAAACAGGTGCTCTAACGCTTCATCATTATTACCGGCTGACCACATATACTTGAGTTGAGCGTACACAACTGCCGGTGGCGCACGAGAAACAGACCCGTTATCTTCAAGTAAAAGTGAGTTAAGCGCCTTTTCGGCGAGACCCAATCGACCCGACTTACGACATAAGTTAGCAAACTTGATCCAAATTTCCATATCTTGTTTGGGCTTAACTACTAGAGCTCTAACCTTAAGCATACGCTGCCAGATATCAACATTTCGTTGACAACCCTTCAAACGCTTTTCCCAAGTTTGTCTCATGAATTTTTGTTCATCAAAGGCTTCTCGGGGCAAATTCTTATAAGTAATGATTTCTTCCAATTCAGAAAGCATTTGAACTCTAACAACCACACCATAGGCACGGGTATAACTTTCACTTACTAAAGCCGTAAGTTCAGTAACGAGTAAATCTCTAGCACGCAAAATTTGTTTTTGGGCCAAGTCAAAAGCGTTTCGGTGAATACAAAGAATTGCATTGAAGAAGGCTCTATCGGGAGAATCTGACTTCATCACCGAAATATATGTATCCATCTTTTCCCATTGGCCAAGACCCCATGAGGCGGCAGCGGCAAGCGGGGCAATAGCACGCCGAGTTTCAGTATTTGAGTTTGTCCACTTTTCTAAGGCTAAATCCTCTAAAAGATCCCATTCACCGAGGGCATGCAAACATCTCATTTTACCCATAATGATATCCATAGAATCACTATCAGTAATTTCACGGCGGTTATAAGCCTCTAAGGCATCATCCCACCGTTGTAATTTTTCATACCAGGTTTCCTTCAACTCCAATTCGTGATTATCTTGTGCGTACTTTAGAATACCAATAGCCGCATCAGTTTGTTGTAATTGATTGTTAATGTTAATTAATTGTTCAACTGTGCTAGTGGCAGGTTCACGCATGAATTCCATTTCAGTATAATGAAGACACTTGGCATAGGCATGACATCTTTGGGCGTATCGAGCAAAGGCATCTAATTCAATGGGTAACGGCTTGTCATCATGTTCCATAAATTCCCCGAGATTTAATAAAATTTGAAGAATCTCAGGAGGGATATTAGGCGCCATGAGAGCGATCTCCATATTCTTGATAAAATCATCCATATACTGATCATAAAGTTCTTCAAAGCAACTGAAAAATGAGGCATTAAATAGCTCACGGGCAACATTGGCACTTACAGACGCTAAACCAGCGCATGATCTTAATGAATGAGACGGAGATTCTCTAAGTAATTCAACACTGAGTCGCTTAAACCACTCACTCCAATCATCCTTGGTTGAACATTGCGAAGTATCCCAAGCTTGTTTAATATGTTGCTGGTTCATTGGGAGTTTCTTACTAGGAGCATCGGCTGATACATCAGTTTCAGTACGTTCAACATACCCATGGTCCGGATTCAACTTCGCTGGGAATGGTTCACCATTCAATAATTTCGTTACCAACTGATCATAATTAGTTGATTGAATACCTTGTTTGTTAATAACGGTGTTGGTCATAGGGATAAATACCGTAAAGTCGCTTCCTATTTGAAAGCATAGCGAACAAAGAGTATTCATACCAACTCGCTTGATGTCTTCGTTACATAAACTAGGCGAAGAAAAAACTCTTAACAATGGATGAATAATTCTCGAAGCCATATCAGTAAGATTGACCTTGCCACACATCTTACCCACCGATTCAATCGCTATTTTACGAATATTGGCATTTGGGAACTCAAACATACGAACAATATTTGGAATGATTAAATGAACGTACTCTTCGATAGCAGAACCGAAAATAACGAAAGATTTAAGTACCTTGGTAGAAGCCACGCCCGCGTGAGCCTTATCCTTTTCAATTAAACCAAGAAGCAAAGGAAGAATTCTTGGAAGATAGATCTTAAATTCACCTTCTAATGATCTCGAAATCGCTTCGACAACTGTAAGAAGGGTGGACTGTAAAGCAGTTTGCGAAAACATCTTGTCAATAACCTCAAAAATACCATCAAGATAAATACGGATATGTTGCTTCACGATTATGATTAAGGAAGCTAATTGTTGGAATGCAAATTCAGCGTTACTGGGCTGGCAAACTTGAACATGCATCAAAATACCTGGCATAATAGTGGTTAAAAAGGGGACACACCGGATACCAAGGGATTTGAAAATATAAACAATAGCCTGCAGTACCGAATTATGAAGCGCGGCTTGACCGGTGTCCTTTAACATTCCCAGTAAAAGTGTTGTAACAACGGTAGGATTATAATCTTCACTAGAAGGCGATGTACCTTGAATCATCAAAGCCAAATCAGTTGGGATAGCATCATATTTGATTGATGCATCTTCCTTGGAGTGTTCAACTTCATGTAATTTATAAGGATCAAGAGCACCTAAAATACCCAGTACCTTTACTACTTCTCTTCGCGTCGATGTATTCTGTTCAGACTTTAAAATTCCTACTAATAAATTCAGTAAAGACGGGTGATCAATCAATGGATCGATTACATAACCGGTGGTACTCGTTAAGTTACTCAAAGTTTTCAGTGCGGCATCACGCTTCAAGGGTGAAATAGTGGAATCGGCAAATGTTTCCAAAATAAGCTCCATTATCTGAGGAATATAAGGAGATATATCTTCACGGCCAATCTTGGTCAGTTCACCCAGAGCTGACAAACAATTTGTACCTACTCTACCTTCCCTTTCTTGGGATTTAGGAATAAGGACCTTAACGATTGGTTTGGCATAGCCACGTACCAGGGTCTTTGACGTTGATATCAGTAAAGATAAAAGCTTAGCACTTTCTTCTTTGTTCTGTAAAACTTCCGAGTATTCTAGCTCGGTTAAAAGCTGAATAAGGGTCTTTCTTAACGACGGTACAACGTAAGCGGGGTTAATTCTGGTTAAACGGCCAATAATCTGAACACTAACTTCACGAATCGCAAAGGATTCATCATTTAATGCAATAAGTAAAAGACGGACGTTATCAGCTTGAGATAAATGAGGATCAAGCTTAGTATGCAGTGATTTCAAGATATCCAATCTAATCTGAGATACGGGATCGGTGACGGCAACTGTTAAAAGTTTCACAATTACTTCACCAACCGCCTTGAGTGAGTAAGCACTGATTTGGAAACAAATCGGGTCATTCAAATACAAACAACATGAGGTTAGAGCTGCCTCACGACGAACTGAGGGGTCCTCATTTTCGATGTATGTGATAGAACAATATCTAACGAATTCACTTAATGAATGCTTAAACATGAAACCACCAAGAATTCTTAAGGCTAGTGTTACTAGCTGATTATCAGTCATCATGTCATTACCATTGCTTTCCTTTGAGATCATAGATTCACGGTATTCACGAGCTGCTACAGGATTCATTGTTTGGGTAGAGTTGGGACTACCCGGTAATCTAAATGGCGCACCACTCAGGGTATAACTGAGAATATTCAATAATTGATCTTGAATTTGAGGTGCCAAAACTGGTATATTGGATACTAGTTTCTTTAGGCACATATATAAATCCTCGCTTAGAGCGCAGCCTAAAACCAAGGTAAGAACGTCTCCCGAAATATGTTTAGCAAGCGCTTGACCAACGGTTTCTGCCAATTCCCCAATACATTCAAAAATGGCGGCCTCTTGTTCACGTTTGCATCTACTTTTAGCTAAAAGACATTCTCTCGCATTTTCCAAAATTGCATCAAGATAAGGGGCCATGTTACTGCGAACGGAAACCGCTATATCACCAATTGACTTGAAGGCGTATTGCTTTTCCCTATCTTTCTTTAATTGATTGAGTAAATGCAGCATCGTTTTGTGAATATACGCTTTACTGAATTCCGATGGATTGTATTTAGCTAAATCAGGTAGCATCATCATAACGGTTCGGCGGATAAGACTATCTTTATGATCTTTATATTGTAAAATAATTTCACATAAGGTATCGAACTTATCCTTCATAAATAAACCGGCATTTTTCAAAAGACCACGGTAAGTGAGTAAACTACCATGAATGGCATCTGGGGTATTAATTTTCAAACCAATTCTGGCTTCCGATAAAACCTTATTGAACCATTGCTTTCGGAGTGCATTATCTCTTTCGTAAATGATGACCAAACACTCTGACAGAGCTTGAGAAGCATCAACACGGATATATTCTTTGGGATCTCTTAATGCGGTCCAGATCATATCCAATATCTGACTCATATAAGGGAATAGTAGAGTAGGACTATGTTTTGCGAATGAGTTAAGAACAAGAACGGCACCATGCTTCTTGCCTTCGCTATTGGATTGTAAAAATTCCAGCGATCTTCTAACTTCAGCCTCGACTAAAGTAGATGTGTATTGAGCACCGGGTGCTGCCATTTTACCCATACAGTCAGCGGCCAATTTCATGGTCTCCAAATCGTTGCATGGAATAACATGATGCAAGTAGTTGGAGAAACGAGTAGGTTTGGTCACATTGAGATCACCGGCGTCTTCCTCGACTAATAATTTGATACCTAAGACACCACCTATTCTGATTGAAGGATCGGTGCTGCAAACCAGCTCAAACATTTTTTTACCTACATCATTGTAGTATTTGGCGAATCTTTCCGCGGGCCATTGTCTCATGTAACTCTGTAAATGTAACTTCAATTCTTCGATGGCTCGGACCTTTTCTTCACGCGATCTAATCAAATAGGATAAAAAATAAAAAATAAAAAAGTTAATATTGGATCATTTCAAGCTATGGCAAAATCACAATTGCTAATACTCTGGATAAATTAGGAACGACA
>JAKTWC010000059.1:0-90675 GCA_030560865.1 Nadsonia starkeyi-henricii | reverse complement strand
GGGGAAGGGGGGAAGGGGGTGGTAGTTTCTAATAAGAACACCTATCTGTGACACTTGAAATCTATGGTTTAGCGAAACAAATATTTTGATAAATCAAGGAGGAAGAAAGATCATATTTAAAGTCCATAACTAGAACACACAAAAAATAGCGATGCTGGTACACACCGGCGGCAGAGTGAACCTCCCAGCCCTAAAGCCACCCCATTATTTCTATTTTTGGCCTTAGATTCCTGAGCCTGCAACGAAGGTAAACAGAGAGGCTAAATCTACTGGGGAATTCAGGGCATGGCGCCTAATCGCTTAGCGCTCGCCTGCACCAGTCGCCCGTATTTACAAAACAGAATCGGCGTCGGTGCAATAAACAAAGCGAAGGCTGGACGCTGCAGCTCTGCCCTCGATGGACGGGCTGGCTGTCGCGGCTTAACTATGAGGAGCGCGAGCCGCGTGAAACGGTGAGGCTGGGCATCTGGGTTTGAGATCGCAGTGGATTTATCATCGCTCCATGCGGTGTGTGGGCTTTACATGTCACTCCGTTTCATATATCCTTTATTGTTATTGTTGTTGTTGTTATTATTGTCGTTCTTATTATTTGTCTACCTTTCTGTGTTCTGTATTAATTGCCATGGTTATTTTAACTCTGCGAAGCAGCTTCAAATATGGCGCAACTGGACCTCTCTGGCGTGCATCACCCGTGCTAGCTCGTGGACTAGCTTCATCGGCACGCATCAGCAAGTCGGCTTTATTCTTCCCTGGTCAAGGCAACCAGGCGCCCGCTATGCTGAAGCCCTTTCAGGCTAAGTACCCTGCCATAGTTGATCCTTTGTTAGCGCAAGTGGAGACCTTTGGGGGTCGTGAATTTGTGGATCTCTTGCTGAATGACGAGAATGTTAACGGTCAGTCGTGCCGGGATATCTTGAGAAAAACTTCCAATACACAGCCGGCTATCCTAGCTACTAGTTATATTATCTTCTCTATTTTAGCCGAAATCGCTAAGAAAGAAGGTGGATCTCGCTTAAGCGATATTGATATTCGTCGATATATGACTTATTTCCTGGGTCATTCGCTTGGCGAGTTCACCGCTATGACGGTGGCGGGTGCCTGGACCTTTAGACATGGCTTACACACTGTTAGAGAACGAGGTTTGATGATGGAGAAAGAAATGAACCGTATTCAGTCATTAAAGAAAACACCAGAGCCAACTGCCATGTATGCCCTTACTATTGACAAGAGACTCTTTGTGAAGATATTCCCGGTTTTGGAGAGGATAGTAGAACAAAGTGATGGTAAGGTCAACATTGCCAACATCAATTCAGACTCTCAAATTGTATTATCGGGGTATGAGGCTTCTATTTCTAAGGCTATTGAGGATATTCCCCAATTTTATGGTGAGGAAACATTTGGGGCTGATTTGAAGGAGCTAGGTATTAAGGCTCGTAAAAGAGCCTACAGAGCTACCAAGCTAGATGTTGAACTTCCGTTCCATTCATCTTTTTTTGCAAACTTAGAACCCAGTATGAGATCTATCATAACCAATCCTGAATATCAATTTACTTGGCCTGCTCGCTTTGACGCTAATATGGTATGGAACAAAACTGCCACTGATAAGTATCCTGATTCCGTTACTCAGTTTGAATCTAAACTTGCCTTGGATGAGGCTAAACGAGAATATGCTATCGATCAGTTATCTTCATCGTGTGAACATACAGTTGATTGGTTAGGTTCAGTCAATTATTTACTTGACCAAGATGTTAATCTTTTCGTTGGCGTGGGCCCCGGTAAAGTTTTGGAGTCCTTGATCAACAGTCAAATATCACCTGAACGAAAAGATCACATTTCAGTTCTGAACTTTCATTCTCCTGAGGATTTTGATTCTCCCAAGATGGAAGTACTTTTTAAGGGTTTGTATGATATGAATAAGGTTTATTAAGCTATTGCATTTACTACAGTCCACTAATTATGATCTTCTTTCTAGTGTTACAAAAATCCTAAGGCTCAGTAGAAGTTTCAAACTACTTAATCTTCCAAATATTTATTTAATCTAATAATCATCTTGTAAATATAATTCTACTCTATTTATTTGTTTATTTGTTTATTTTTCTTTTTCTTTTTCTTTTTCTTTTTCTTTTTCTTTTTCTTTTTCTTTTATTTTTTTATTTTTATTTTCTTATTTTACTATTTTTTCTTTGTTTAAATTCGTATAATTGAACAAAGGTAAAATTTTAATAACAAATCAAAACCTATACAAAATGAACGGCAATAGTAATAATATGAGAATCTAATGGTCTAATGGTCTAATATTAACTAATATATACTAATAATCATGGAAGCAATTTAAACTTGAAAAGGTTCTTTAGCTATATACCACAAATTATATATATCCAAAGCATTACCCGGCACTTGGCACTTGACGCGCGGAGATTTCGGCCGCATCAGTCCTGATCTTAACGGCGGCGGCGCTTAAGACGCAATATTTCAAAAAAAAGATAAAGAACAAATAAGATATTTTCTCAGCAGATTATATATCGCTTGAATGTCAGATAACAAGAAAATGTAATTATATGGAATATTTTATACATTCATTTGTATTTTTTTTTACCCATCATAAATATGGTTCCCTATGTGTGCTAACACAATTCTTTTTAGACCAAATTCGCCTAATGGTGAAGCATCACCCCGACATGGGCCTTATACACGCCCTGTAGCAAGAGGGTCGGACCAGTATAGAGATAAACGCGCTTATACTGATTCTAGGGAAGGTAGATATGGTGATCGTGGTCACTATGAGGGGGACAGGGGCGTTCGTGGCGACTATACCAACACTTCATATGACGGTGGAGGATCATATCACAATAATAATAATCATAATAATAATACGCGGGCACGCGACTCAGGATATGACAATAATAGTGGCCGTTGGGAATCTAATAATTCTAGGAGACCCTATAATGATAATGTAGGCGGTGGTAATGGCGGCTATTATCAGTCTAGAAGTGGAGGGAATGATGGGCGCTACACACAACACTCGAATCAAGCGCGATCAAGTCATCATGAATCTCGAGCTCCTGGTCCAGGACAGCGATCATCAACACCTGATCAAAGTAGCACGTTCCGGCCAGTTATTAATTCCGAAATGTCGGACAACGAAGCTAAGATTGATACCAGGGGTGACTATGGAAACCGCCCTCCTACCCAGCCCAGAGGTTATACAGATAAGAATGATGAAACCGTTCGTTTACCCACCGGTCCTCGCTCGCATTATAGTACCAGAGATGGACATGGCCATGATAAAGACCGGCCGTATGCTCCGCATGGCATTGGTAGTGGATCTGGCGCGGGGGCTGTCGGCGCTGCCCCTAATGCGCACTCATCTTCAAACTCAAGCGGTATAAGTCCAGTTGATGACCGGAGGTCTCATTACCAAGATATTAATAAAACCGTCCCCACGGGTCCTCGAATGGACAATCGGTCTACTCGTAGTAATGTTAACCATGGGGGTCGGGGGGGTTATCGTGGCAACTATGGGCCTTCTAGTGGCTCATACGACTCATTTTCTAGTCGTTCACAAGCTCAGTATAGTCATAATGATGAATATCGTACATCGACACAACGTGATAACAAATCTAGTGGGGGATATCGCAATGCAATTGAATATGGTGGTTCTAAACCCCCGCCTTCGACATCTACAATTACAACTTCTGCCAAAACTATACATGGGCACAATATTCATAATCAAAACATTCCTGGTGTGGTCAGTGATACTCATCGTCGCTCTGATACGAGCCATGTCGAAGCTGATGAACTTAAAATACAACCACTTGAAGTTACCCATGTGCGAAATAATAAGCCTTTGGCTGTCACCCAATCATCGGAATTCCGTGAAATAACGAAGTTATCTTCTGAACTTGCGGGAATCGAATCCCGACTCGATGCTACTGCAAATAAATATAATACTACTCTTCAGAGTGCCAGAGAATTGGAGCGAGAGTTGCAACGTGATAGACTACGAGTAGAGCTAGCGGAACAAGCGTTAGATAAATTTAGGGGGTAATTAATTCACCCTCGTTAGCATGTTTTCCCTTGAGCTAAAGTAGTATTAATATCCGGTAATACAAATCTATAAAAGTAATGAGCATCTTGGTGCTAAATTAATTTTCATATATTAATGTTCCTCTTTTATATTTACATAAACACGTCGTAGTATCTTGGGCGTTGGTCCCAACAGGTATTTAGATAGAACCAGACAAGCTGTTGCCCCAAAAAACACATCTCACCCCCAACACGACACGACTTAAATCAAAAAATAATAATGTGTGGTATTGGTGCTTTCGCGGATAGCGCTCTGAATTATATTCAAGGGTCGTCATGGTTATCAATTGTGGCTATGCTCTTTATTACTGTTGGAGCCTTTAAGGTTTCCTTCTTCTTATTTAGTTATTTTAATATGATCGTTCAACTGTTCGTTCTCGCTCCTGTTGATGTAAGTTTTCGTGTTTTATATGCATTTTCTGTTGCGCGTGGCTATGGGGTATCTTATATCATGGCTTATTTAATTGAATTGTCTGCTTAAATTCATTTTTGTTATAATTACTGACTCTTTTCTTCTTACTATTTAGTTCAATAAGTACGGTGCCAAGAAGGGCGCTTGGGCTTTGATCACTGGTGCTTCGGATGGTATCGGCAAGGAATACGCTACTCAATTGGCCAAGAAGGGTCTCAACGTATTGCTTGTTTCTAGAACTGAATCCAAGTTGATTGAGCTTGCTAATGAAATTAGTACCAAATATAATGTTGAAGCTAAGTATCTTGCTATGGATATCTCAGCTGATTCTCCTGAGAATTACGCTAAGCTTGGAAGTCTTTTGGAAGAAAGTGATGTTAAGGGTAAGATCAGTATTCTCGTCAACAATGTTGGTCAAAGTCACTCTATTCCTGTTCCTTTCCTCGAAACTGAAGATAAAGAACTTCGTAATATTATCACTATCAATAACACTGCTACTCTTAAGATCACCCAAATTGTCGCTCCTGAAATTATTGCTTCTGTTGAAGCTGGCAGAAAGGCCAAGACCTTCTCAAAGGGTTTAATTCTTACCATGGGTTCTTTCGGCGGCTTGATTCCTACTCCTTATCTTGCTACCTACTCTGGTTCTAAAGCCTTCCTTCAACACTGGTCTAGTTCGCTTGCCTCTGAACTTGCCCCGAACCATGTTGACGTTGAATTTGTTATCTCCTATTTGGTCACTTCCGCTATGTCTAAGATTAGAAAGTCATCTGCTACTATTCCTAACCCCAAGCAATTTGTCTTCAGTGTCTTAAAGAATGTTGGCCGCGAATGTGGTGCTCAAGGAAGATACGGTACCAGTACTCCTTTCTGGTCCCACGCCTTGATGCACTGGTGGATTGAAAACACTGTTGGTATTTATGGTAAACTCGTGGTTGGTATTAATAACACTATGCACCGTAACATCCGTGTTAGAGCTCTTAAGAAGGCTGACCGTGCTAAGAAGGCATTATAAGTACTTGATCAAAATTTTTAATTAAATACCTGGTTAAGCATATTATATGTGTGTTTGAGCGTCTAAAATTAACCATTCCATTGGAGGTTTTATTCGGGATTATATTATAGTGTATTCTTTATATCGGTAAAATAATATAGTTTATCTAACAATTTTTTTTTAAAAAATAACTCACAATAAACTACTTATGTCTATCTGAAACCAAATTAATCCACATTTTTATATATATATTCTCACATACAAAAAGCTGTCTCGTGGCAGGCATCGAATAAACAAACCCTTCCCAACTCTCCTCCGCATCACGCCAAAACAAACCGCTGCGAGAGAAAAGTAGCCAACCACCTACCGCTGACCACGATTACTGGGTTTCAGGCCTTTAATAATATATTCCTAAAGTAGTTGAAGACCGAAAATTTTCACCCTGCTTTTAAAAACTATTTTGCCTTTGACTATTATCGGTTTTTGGTAGTTATTTGAGCGTTCATTAAGTCAATTACTATTCATTGGACTAAGATCCCCGACAAAAAATAGGATAAACATAAGGCCATTATTATCTGGTCAACTATCTTCTTTATTGGTGAGAACAAGGTACCTTAATATACACAAGAGCAGAAAAATATAAAAAATTTATATACTCTTTTAATATGAATGAGTTATATGAAAGATTAGAAAAGGTCGGCGAAGGTAAGTGTTTATATCGCCTTAACGGTTTGTTTACTTTGGAGAGATTTCATCATCACTCCCTTAATTTACTATTAATTATGTTTTTTTAAGAAATATCCTTATATTTGAAAATATTTGTTAACTTTTAATGCTTCTCCTCTTTTCGTTCTGTTACTTTAGGTACGTACGGTGTTGTTTACAAAGCGCTGGACAGACGTCATAATAATCGTGTGGTAGCATTAAAGCGAATTCGTTTAGAAGATGATAATGAAGGTGTACCCTCAACGGCAATCCGTGAAATTTCTTTACTAAAGGAAATGAGGGATGATAATATTGTAACTTTGCATGACATCTTCCATGACGGTAATGCCCGCTTATACCTCGTTTTTGAATTCCTGGATTTAGATTTAAAGAAGTATATGGAATCTATCCCCCCTGGAAAGGGTCTTGGCCCTGATATGGTTAAAAAGTTTTTGGCACAGATCCTTAAGGGTATCAGATACTGTCATGCTCATCGTATTCTGCATCGTGATCTTAAGCCCCAAAACCTATTAATTGATCGTGAAGGTAATCTTAAATTAGCCGATTTTGGTCTTGCTCGTGCTTTTGGTGTACCTCTTAGAACTTATACTCATGAAGTCGTTACACTATGGTATCGATCACCTGAAATCTTACTCGGAGGTAGACAATACTCTACCGGGGTTGATATGTGGAGTGTGGGTTGTATTTTCGCTGAAATGGTTACCCGACGTCCTATCTTCACAGGTGATGCCGAAATTGATCAAATTTTTAAAATCTTTCAAACTTTGGGTACCCCCAATGAAGAGATTTGGCCTGGCGTGACCTCCTTGCCCGACTTTCAATCTACTTTCCCTAAATGGAAGAAGAAGCGACTCGAACAAGTCGTGCCCGGTTTGGACCAGTTCGGTATTGATTTATTAAAGAACTTCTTAGTGTTTGATCCAGTTGGCAGAATATCTGCTAAGAGAGCCATTAATCATCCCTATTTTGATGAATCTTCTACTTCCTATATGGAGGGTTCTCAGTAGTCTTCTACCTCTTATCTAAAAAGGGTGGGTGCACCATACAAAAAAAAGAAGCTATATAGAAATATATGTCATATATAGGAATAAAAATAATAACTTAATATAAAAATATTCCACTGATTAGATATCTGGATTTTAAAATAGCTGCTTTTTACTAAGGACTGTTATTTAGTTGTATCAAGGTTTTTTTCACAAGCTTTATTCTATCTCTCCTGAACACCACACAAACCCTTTCGTAACTGTTTACAAAAACATGGAAGGGGTAGCCTCTTGTAATATAAACGACTAAAAACATATTAATAAAGGTAATATATACAGCCATCTTCTCCAGTATAAAAAGTCCCAGAACTTAAAGAATAGTAACCGCACGCTATCCCATTAGAAAGCAATATCCTTAACTCACCTCGCAAATAAGCTTATTCCCCAGCGATAAGATAAACTCCAAAGCATCTCCAGGCAGTGTGGATTACGGGCTTTTTGATTCCTCCCAACGAGTTTTGGCGAAGAGTTTTTCCCAACTGATCTGACCAATACACTACACATAATAATCCCGAGGAAAACCAAACGTACTTGCCCTCTCAAATCCTGCGGTTAGCCCTAAAATCCATGGATTGTGTGATCAAAAGATTAGAATTGAACTAATTACTCTGATTGCCTATTGCTGTTTTTGCTTGAATCCTTATCCCACAAAATTATGTCCGCTCATTCGCCAACGGAGCGTGTGAACAAGCCGGTCTTAATACCTAAGGCACCGACAGCGTCGGTCGCCTCAGCGACTAAATCCCGACTAACTTCGAAGAAGATCCTTGGTAAGGAACGTGATACGAGGCTCTTTGATCTTACTGATGTACTAATAAGGCCCAATTGGCCTGAGAATGTTGCCGAAGAAGAAGATATTCGATTAAGTTTTAATCATGCTGGTGACTGGTCTGATGCTAATGGTGATCGTCGAGTTCATAAATTACCTCGTAAAGAGAGTATCGAAGCCTTAGAACCTAAATACGATGGCGATAAAGAAATATGTACGAATAAGCGAGTTATACGTTCATATCAGCCAACAGGGCCCTCATACGATGCTACTATTAGCTCTTCGACTACACTGAGGAAATATACTGATTCCTCAGCCCAATATGACCCAAGAGATATTGGCCATATCAAGGAGATAAAATCTCGAAAGAAGACAGCAAGGGCTTTGAAAACGTCTAAAGAGCCAAAGAATGAATTTACCTTCGAGGTTAAAAGTATATACCAGCCTGCCTTAGAAGCCAAAACGATATCACGGTCAACGCAAACTGACGAATCCATAGCGAAAATTATTGAATTCAATACCGAAGAAAGCATCAAAGAGCGTATACTGCAGAAAACAGATAGCATTATTAAACGAGTGATAAGGCGAAGACGAAAGCATGATATTTTGAATAATTTACAGAATAACGATTTTTGGTTATGTCCGTTTTGCGAATATGAGACCATTTTCGGACAGAAACCGGTTAATTTGATTCGATCTTACGAGCATAAGGAGCGCCAGCAAGTTTTGAAGGAGATTGAGCGCCAGAAATTATTAAAGAAGGCCCAGGGTATCATGAAATCCAAGAAGATTTTGAATAAAATCGAAAAGGATGGCTTCTACACCAATGCCGATACGCTGTATAATAGTGACTATGAGAGTGAAGATTTGTCCTGGGAAGACTATTCCTCTGACGATTTTGAAAACCTAGATAATTTTGACCATTTTGACAATTTTGATGACTTCCCTGAAAGGGAACGAATAGTAGAAGCCGGTAATGATTCCTTACAGCGCTATAAGCGAATATTACAAAATCCAAAAGGTGGTGGCGGTGGCCCTAGCGGTCCTCTTTTGCATCAACATCCGCATTCGCATTCGCATCAACACCTTTTAAAGGGTGGACTGGCTGGAGCGAAACAGTACTTTATGCTGGAAAACTCTTCAGGATATAGGTACGGGGAAGGCTAGTTTTATTAACTAGAAAAGTGCGAAGTGCCTCTTTTCTCTTTTCCCTTTTTATGACCATTAATGACAATTATATTAGTTTGTAAATTTATATACTCTATAATAACATACATCCTACTTTAAACTTTCTTTTTCAACTCTATTTTTTTATATTTCTAAGTTTTTTTTTGGCATCTGGTTTTTCTCTTTAAAAAATGTAACGTTTTTAATAATAAAACGAGCGAAAGATTATTATTAATAACAGATTTAAATTAAGCGCAGGATATTATATATTATAGTACAAAATCTGTATATCTTAATGACGCTCACTCATTATGAAGGTTGTATGCTCAAATCCCTCTGAGTTACAAGTCACTGACAAAATCGTCATCAACGAGCTCATCATCGTCGTCATCTTCTTCGGCATCGTCGGCATCATCCATACTTTCCTCGTCATTGTCTTCGTACTCATCATCATCATCGCCATCATTATCATTATCGACGGCCATCTCATCGTCAGTATCGATACCCAAAAACGCAGCGTTATCTTCAAAGTTGGGGGCTCCTAAATTAGATCCAATGGTCGGAAGCGTAGATGAGTTAGAAGTACCAAACGAATAACCAACGCTATTAGTGGTGTTTAATGTAGCCAAATTTCCGTATCTCATAAATGGAGCTGGGCCACTGATGGACCTGCCTAAAACATGGCCTTCGCCCTTGAACTTATCTGAAACATCAGAGGAAGCTGCATTACCGAGAGGCTTGCAGGGTTCTTCAATATCGGAATCAAATTCATTATTGGTAGAATCAGATACGGCTTGGCGTCTTCTTTCAATATCCTTCATAATTTCTTCCATTTTAGCGCCACCAAGGGGTTTACTTGATCGGCGTCTGTAAAATAGAAGATAGGCGGCACCAGTGATAGATTGCTCTGGTTCAGTTTCGCGAACCCTGGAATCATCAAAGTAGTACCACTTACCATCCTTGAAATTTTTAGCATATGCAGTATAATGACCCCCACCTAACCCACCGTAATGGTTATCGACAGCAAAAAGGTCATATATGAGGGACACATCTTCGGGATTTTCACCCAATTCCTTACGATATTTGGCACTACCTACACGATCCGTAAGATCCAGACCCTCGATAGGGAACTTGACCACAGCATCGATCTTGTCTCTAAAGCTTCGGTTTGAGGCGAATCGCTTTAAGTGGATAGTCAAAATATCCGGAACTTGCCATAGTTCAATGGTCTTCTCGGCTTGTCTGAAGTCTTGACATTTAGAACAATACCAAGTATCATTTTCGCCTAAAACCTCGGGCTTAGCGAATAGATCCAGACAATCATTAAGGTCGAACCCGTTTTGTTTCTTTTCCAGGTTGGCGGCAATTTTAGCCTCCACCTCAGGATCTGAAATACGCTCATAAGAATCGGCACAATTACTGGTAATGAATTCAAAAAGCTCGTACGACCAATCCACAATGATAGCTTCATTTGGCATAACAAGATGCTGGGGTGCATTGTTAGATGGCGAAATGGCGGTATCAACATTATCATCGCAGATGCGACCATTACTAGTAGAATCATTGTTGTTATTATTGAGTTCATCAAACAAGGCTTCAAATCCTTCTTCGGGGTATTCACCGTCAGTTTCCCCATTTTCCTCTTGACCTTCATCGGCACTGTTCAGAACAATGGCATACTGTGAGGCCTGTTCAATGTGTTCTACTTGACTTGAAGATTCATTATCACTTTCGTCGATGTTCACCACTGAAGGGGCCGCGTTTCCGGGCGACTCTGGGGGGGTGAAAACAGAGGTTGAGGAAGCGGACGTGAAGTTTGAATTCATAGAACTGGGTGCTGATCGTTCTTCTGAGTTTTCATCCGTATTTTTTTCTTCAAAATAAGGTGTGTCATCTAGTTCATCCTCATCCTCATCATCGGTATCAGCGAAGCTACTCTTTTGAACGGAAATGGGTGTTGGAGATTCTACTTTAGGCATTCGATCTTGAATAGGGATGATTTTAGACGTGGACATTTGGAAATCAGCATAATACTTGGTAGCATTGTATCTGCTGTATCGGCTTGTTCCAGGGACGGCGATATTAAGCGGGAAGCGTTCATGATCAGCAAAGTCATCTGCAGAGACGCCTAATAGATTTTGATAAATCTTTTCGCTAGACTTAAATAAAGATAAATACTGGGTAAATATCTTGCGGTAAATGGCATTGTAGTCTTTGGCTTCTTTTGCGGTTAAAGTAATGAAAAATGGTAATTGAAACATCTCGGTATTCTTATGCGATGTATAACGTGATGTTTCACTTTCTTCTTGTTCTCTCAATTTGCGATGGAAAACAGGTATGAAAAACTGTTGCGTCTCGTCAGATTCGAGGCCGACCTCCAATTCGCTATCAAATTCGGCACCGATACTGCTCTCTTCGCATTCGATATTATTATGGGTAATGTATGCGCATACAACTTCATCAGTGGCTATATCGGCCACGCCATCAGTGTCCTCATAATGCTTGTAAAATTGATTGGAGTAAATTTCCGACACAATAATCTGATCAGGGGTAACATCTTGAAGTTTAAGCTTTTCGATAATATAGACCTTGAGCTGTTTAATCGAGCTGTATTTATCCAACTCAATAGGAAGAATGATGGGTGCCGAGTTTCTGATACCAAAGATAGTAATATCACGATTGAAAGTCCGATCCACGGGGAGAGGTAAGGTCAAGTCCATAAAGGGATCAAAAGTAACACTAATGTTATTAGACACAGGACATACTAAAGTGGAACGGTAGAGGCCTGAAAACAAATCCAATATAATGGAATCATTACGTTTCTTATGAACTTCCCAGCATTCTTCGGCTAATTTAGCGATGGCCGCCATGCTATGTTCTTCTTCATTAGGGAGTTCGGGCTTTTGAGTGGCTGGTTTAGCTATAACACGATTGAGATCTTCATGTAAGCCATCTAGCAAAAAGGCAAGAAACTCTTGCGAATCTTGCTGTTGGTACCCATCAAATGCCGATCCGTATCTACCGATAACAGATTTGAATTCTCGTGGTGAAAATGCACTTTCATAAGAATTATTATTATACAAACTGTTTATCAGTTTACCAAAAACGGCAGCCACATCACCATTCATGCCGATAGGATTAGTAGTATTAATTTCCTTTCTATAGTAATCTGATGCAAAATAGTTTACCAATTCCTCAACGTGAGTCAAACACTGGAGCGCCGAGTTCATATAGCAGGTATTACCGAGATTAGATAAACCGATGGTACCAGCGGGTTTCTTGACGTTATCGGCGTATGGATTTCTACGCGCAGGAATTACATGCTTATAAACCGGTGCAGGTTTATTCTCCGAGGGCCAAGCGCCACTAGACGACTGAACCTCCACAATGAAGTTATAACTCTGACCTTGTTCGAATCCCATATCAGCCAGGGTAGAGTCCGCATCGAAGGTGAAAATTTCCGTAAACTCGTCCTTACCCTGTATGGCATGAAACATATCGTAATTTAATTTTTTGGTTGTTGTATCCCATTCGGGATCCACGATCTTCCAGAGTCTGATCTGATCCACACTGTAAACATCAAAAGTTTCCTTGGTCAATTCGTAGATATCGCTAATTTTAGTGGCTACAGATAAGCTAATAGTGCGTGAGGAAATGTTTTCGTCTATTTCGCCAAAGGCCACCAACTTAAAAATAGGGGCATAATATTCAACCTCTCCAGTTTCAGCATTTCTAAAGCGACAGATAGCCTGTGTATCAAAGTCAACCAAGCCCTGATCTTGAAGGTAATCCCAAGCTACTGTACTGATTTCATCGAATGAAATGGAATCGGCCGGAAGTAAAAAGTTGCCAAGTTTAGTCAAAAGACTGGAATTATCAAGGAGGGGAATTTGATTTGTGGTGGGTTCGGTTTGGGCCAATTGCTTGATAATGGCAACCCACTGTGAGGGGATCAGATAGACTTCAGCAAGATCATCCTTAGACGCCGCTAAGAATTCGCTTAATTTAGAATCAAGATCTTGAGCGGTTATATCACAAGTTCGAATGTTAGCGAGTTCACTCATCGAATTATTAATGCTATCCTCCTCCATGCTATTATCTGAATCAAACGAAGCTAATGGCTCCAAAGGACGAGGAGACATTTGATCTAAGATGTCGTCTTGCAGTGAAGGAAGAGCGGTTCCTTCAGGAGTGGAATCTAAGCCCATATTAGTATTCGATATAACTAAATTACTAATCGGAGGCGAACTTAAGCTTACAGATTCAGAATTTTGTTCCCTTAAAGTGATAGCTGGATTTTCTATCGATTTATGAAGATTATTAATCTGAGGATTAAGCGTTAATGAAGCTTCAAATTTTGTTGTAGTAGGGGCGCTTGTTGTTTTTTGTCCCAAAGCGTCGTTGGGCGAGGCAGCAGCAGCAGTACGAGCTGATTGAGCGTCAATGGGTGATAATGACAACGACGACGGTAACGCCACTGATGGCGATCGAGATTTATAGGTTTCCAAGTCCTTGGTAACCTCAGGATCACTAAATTGACCATTAGTTTCTGAAGAGTAATCGTATAATGGAATAGAATCCGTGGAGTTATTACGATTGTTGATCATCATTGATCTGCGCGTATTAGCAGGGGGTGACATCTCAGCGTCTGAGATACTGCGCTTAGTATTGGTTCGAATATTACATGAAATAACAATAGGTTCAGATGAATCAGACATGGGCTGTTCAATTTCAGAATGGGTGATCCCCGAATCCGAAGGCATGTCAGTATTAAACGGTTCCATGAACGTTGCTCAGGCTCTCTCTGGTGGAATAGGAGTGAGGGTAGAGCTTCCTCGGTTCTGGGTGCAATTTTAGTGTTGGGCCTTTGGTACATAAAAATCCACACAAATCAAAAGATTTACCCAATTTTTTAATTCAAATTGGATTATTAGATTATTTTCTTAATTTATTCTATTTGCTATATTATATCAATATTTTATATTTCCATTGATGAATTCGTAGAGATTAATAGTAAACATGGATCAACTGATAGCTAGTTTTCTTCTGGGTAAATTAAAGTTTATTTAAAAAAATGCTAGCTTAAATTAATCAGAATGTTAATAAGTCTTATATAGTTTTTCTTTGTTTTTTATTAGTTCAAGTATATAAAACATTGCTATAAATAAAACCTTTAATTCTACATAGAGGTGTGCAAGAGTGAATAGAAAAAGACAGTTGGCTTTTTCCTTGTGGGGTTTTGACCGAGAAAATCAAAAATAAACTTTTAAACTTTTTTTTGGCTTAACGTGTAGATTCATTTCTAACTAAGGAAACAGAAACCAATAAAGCTAATTGTGCATATAAAAACTCGTGTATGCATAATCCCCTCTATAGATTATTATTTTTGTTTTACGGGATATTTATTGTGAAAAAGGGATTTTTAAAAATAAATATTTCTATTTAATGGATTAAAAAATGATTCAGCCGAGGATTGAACTCGAGACCTCCTCAGATCACATTGACAGAAAACTATCATACATGTAAATGAGACGTGATAACCACTACACTACTAAACCCAATTATTGTAATTTTAAGTTAAATACGTTATATCTTGTTTTGAGTAATAAAACTACTTTTCAAGTTTTTTTGTGTTATTTCATAAACATTCATTCCGAATAGATTTTATATATGTATATCTTATTTATTTTATCTAGGTTCATTAAAAAAACGAGATTAAATCAAAAAAATGTGTAGGCTTTTATGTATTCTTATAATTATATTCTACCTAAATTCAACTCAGGAATTTAAACCAAAAAAAGAAATGTAGATTTATTTACTGTATTGAAAAAGAGAAGTAAGTCCACATTTGTCCTTGAAACTAATATATCTATCTTTTTACATTTTTTTCAACATATTTCCTTTTATTTTTATTTTGTATTTTTTTGTTTCTTTTTTATTTCTAAAGGAAGCATAGAAGGGAACTAATTGATCTTTCAAATAAATTAAACCCCCTAAAAACCAAAACTAGTATAATTAAAACCAAAAATAAATAAATTATATATTATATATTTTAAACAAGTGAAATTATTTTTATACATTATTAAAATGGATTTAAACTAACTCTATCATTTTTTTTGAACGCGGAATGCGTAAATGTACCCCCCAATCATACCGGTTACCCAGTCTAGGGTGACAGGAGGGTCAACAAATGAGAATGGAAATCGAGGGCCAGAGCCAAAACACAGTTAACCTGGTTGTTAAAGAACAAACAAAAAAAAATTCATGGCAACTAAAGTCAAAGTCCAAAGTTAATTGTTAATGCACATATATTTTTCATTTTAATTCAAAAGAAAATAATCTGATTCGAGGATATTGGGCCCAACGTCGCTGGACCTAATCTTCTTACGCCACTAGCAAGAGAATAAACGTTGTTTATTATTATTATTATTTAGTTATTATTATAAATATATATACATTACTGTTATGAATTACCAAATCTGAAAAGCTAAGCTAAAAATCATCAACTTTACTTGATCCAACTGAACCAGCCCTTTGACTTAGCGGCAGCGGCCTGTTCGGCCGACTGTTCTTCCGCGATCTTTGACTTCAACTCCTCCCTAATCTTAGCTTCGGCTTCAAGACGTTTCATATTTTCAATTTCATGATGCATGGCTTGGATACGAGTCTGATTGCTTCGATCGATATTGGTTTGGGTATTCTGACGATTATGCTCAGCATTGGCTTCTTCTTGAACCTTTTTACCACCGCGCACAATCCATGCCGGGTCCTCACCCTTGGCATTAATTTCAACTTGGTTCAAGAAGGCTTGGCTGGAATCCCTACGTTCCTGTAATCCGGCGTAGTACTTAGCCTTGAGATCGGGACTCAGGCGCGAAATTAATTCTTCGTCGGTGGGCGTGGTGTATTTAAGCAAAAGGACCCCGAGACCGACAATACCGATACTGGCGGCAGTGACACGAAGGGTCTTTTTAAGCATAGGATATTCTTCCATTTTAATAGTAACTGTCTTCAGTGATTTTTATTGGGGGGTTGGAGGAGGGGAGGGGGGGACACTGGAGTAATGAAGTTTGAAGTAAATTATTGTTATCGGTTAGGTTGCGCTATGCGATGCGTTCGTTCGGTTTGGGCCGTCAGTATGGTTTTTCTTCGATTTGGCTTGGGACATAATTATTGGCTTGGGACATAATTGCTGCCTTGGGACATAATTGCTGGCTTGTGATTGGCACGAGTGAAGATAATATCTATATGAATTCAAATTATGATGTATATCGGATTTTTGTATATTTGTAATTTTATTTATTTATCAATTTTGGTTGTAACGTTATATATTGAATTCTGATTATTACTTATCTATATTTTTGAATTGCTTGATTACCAAAAATGAACCCTATACTTATTAAACATGTTTTTTTATTATAGATCCATTTTTTTTTACTTTTATATTTTTTTTACCAATATATATTAAATGATTAAAAGACAAAGTACTAAATTACTAAAAGGCTAAAAATCCAACTTAATAGATAATATGGGAACTGACTTATAATCTGGACTTATCGATATTCAAAATTTCACTGTAAAGAGTAGTAGTTAAGAAATCAGAGTACTGAGAACCGGAAACTTCAGGTCTAATATGAGCAGCGGCTTCCTTGAATTTGTTACCCTTGGGGGCATCCTTCAACAACTTAGCGACTTCTTCTTCGAGCAACTTTTGAGTCAAAGAACTAGTAATGATAACACCAGTATCTACAGTCTTAACACCATGTTTAACCCATTGGTATAATTGCGAACGGGACACTTCAGCGGTAGCAGCATCTTCCATAAGGTAGTTAATGGGGACACAACCGACACCTCGTAACCAGGCTTCCATGTAACCGAGACAGATAGAAAGATTCTTACGCACACCGGCTTCGGTAATCTTACCACCCTCAACATAAGGGTTAATGAGATCACGCGCAGTAACCTTAACATCAGCTCTGGTCTTGAAAAGTTGGTTAGGGGTAGGCATGTGCTTATTGAAAACCTCAGAGGCAATATAGGCTAATTGGGGGTGGGCTACCCAAGTACCATCGTGACCAGCAAGGACTTCACGTAATTTATCTTTGTAAACACCATCCATGGCCACCTTATTGGCTTGTGCATCGTCTTTAATAGGAATTTGAGCGGCCATACCACCCATAGCGTGAACACCACGTTTGTGACAGGTTTGGATTAAAAGAGCAACATAAGCGGACATAAAGGGGATGGTCATGGTGACATCACCACGATCAGGTAAGATGAATTCAGCATGGTTACGGAATTTCTTAATAAAGGAGAAGATATAATCCCAACGTCCGCAATTAAGCCCAGAAGAATGTTCACGTAGTTCGTAAATGATTTCGTCCATTTCAAATGCTGCTAAAATGGTTTCAATCAAAACAGTACCACGAATGGTACCACGGGGGATAGCAAGAGTATCCTGAGCTAATTTGAAGGTATCGTTCCAAAGACGAGCTTCTAAATGCGATTCCATCTTGGGCAAGTAGAAGTAAGGACCAAAGCCCTTAGCCACGGATTCCTTGGCGTTATGGAAGAAGTAAAGACCAAAATCAAAGAGGGAACCCGAAATAGGCTTACCATCAACGATGAAATGGGCCTCATCTAAATGCCAACCTCTAGGACGCACAATTAAAGTGGGTAAAACTGGTTTATCGGTTCTTAAACGATATTCCTTCTTTTGGGTCTTAAGGGAGATAGTACCACGCACGGCATCGTAAAGGTTAACTTGACCATCGATAAGATTAAACCAAGTGGGAGCGGTAGAATCTTCGAAATCAGCCATATAAGTCCAGACATCAGAGTTAAGAGCATTAATAACCATTTTACGATCGGTAGGGCCGGTGATTTCAACACGACGATCCACTAAACCGGGGGCCGGGGGAGCACCCCTCCAGATAGGATCATTACGAATGTAGGCAGTTTCAGGTAAGAAATCGGGGAAAATACCAGCATCGATTTTAGCTTGACGCTTAATACGAGCTTGTAAAAGGTCTTGACGAGTGGACTCAAATGCGCGAGAGAGGCTAGCCAAGAAGGCAATTGCTTCTTCAGTAAGGATGTGCTTGGCGTGATTAGGCACGGCAGCGGTGATACGAACACCGGGGACAGAGGTAGAAGTCATGATATGATGGTTGAGAGAGAGGATAAAAAAATAAATAAATCAATAAATCAATAAATCAATAAACAATTATATATATATGGGAGCTGCCTAAAGTATAAGCCAGGAATAATAATGATAAAAGAAGAATAAAGGCGAGGGAAGGGGGAAAAGCGAAGAAAATAAGCAAACACTAGACACAAAAGCCAGTATTTATACCACAAATTGAAGAAATAAACGCCGATGGTCCGATGAGATAAGGCTGCAGTCTCGCTCTGTGGAGGGTATGGCAGCAAGAGCGTACATGAGCCTAGGCAGAGTGCGCACCACAGCAGCAAAGCGTAACCGTATGGGGCCACCGCAGTTAAGGCAGCCCCATGCAAGCCTGCGAGCCTGCAAACCCAAAAGACGCCTCCACCCAGCCGTTTACCCCGGATTCTTGCACCGTCCTGGCCTCTGAGTGGCTGATTGGCGGCGCGCCGGCCTCGGCCCGCCTGACTCAGCAGCCCCCACCACCCACCGAGGCGCGGCCGGCCATCCCCGGGTACGCGCTGGCGGCCGGCTGGGATGAGCAAGCTGAGGGCTCGCCCGAGGAATTCCGCCGGGATGATTCGGGCATCGCGGTTTATCTGTGTCGTGTCTGCCACAAGCCGTCTTGGTAGCCTTGCTGGCTCTGCCCCAATAAATCTATAATTATCATCTCCATACGTCTCTATATACGTCTGTCTATCTCTGTTTCTATCTCTGTTTCTATCTCGCCTGAATCATTGACTGAGTCTATCAGTCCATCCTTCCACACGAGCTCCTTTCATTGGTTCTGCCGGCCCCGCCGTATTAGCCTTCGGCAACTCTACTGTTATTCGCCACTATCGCCTAGCGTCTAAAGTTATTTGCTTTCCTTTAATCACGTTCAAACGATATTTACCATCTCCTCCACTATCTAGGCCTGTTTCTGACACGGCGCTGGTGTTCTCTTTTGCCTTTTGTCTTTTGTCTTTTGTCTTTTGCCTTTTGCCTTTTGCCTTTTGCCTTTTTTGCGACTTCAACACTCTACCCTATTTTAGCCTTGGCTGCTGCATCTTTTCTCATCATGTTAATTCACACCCTCACCGACTATTTAAAGGTCAACTGACTCCAAACGCGGGGCTTTCCTTGATCTTTGCTAAAAAAATACTAACTTTCCATTCTCTAAATATTCCATACTTTTTCTTTATCTTTTTTCCAGCTCTATACTGCCATTTATTCTTTTATATTTACATTTAAAATCATCTAAACCCCCATCTAATCCTTAATTCGTACTACCACTTTTGCTACCCCAGAGTTTTCCGCATCAATTGACTTAAAAACACATATGTGGTGGGCGACTCCCCCCGGATTATCATTTTATCAAATGACCTTCCGCGCTATTATTTAGGCAAACCAACCATAACTATAACTAACCACGGCGATCTGTCCAAAAGCTAAAATAGCAACATAGCCATTTTTATTTATTTATTAAATTTACACTCAGTTATTTGATAAATATTTTTTAGGGTTTATTTACTGTATACTAATAAGTTTGAATAAATTAAATATGACGAAACGGAGATTTATTGTATATTGTAACTACACTTTTATTATTATTTTTTTTGGACTTCTATCCGTGGTTCCCTCCCTCAACGATTCAAATTATAGGCATTTCATTATTATTACATTTAAACTAGTTCATCGCGATAATCCGGGGAAATTACGGGCACTCAATAAAACCCCCTTGACTGATCTTATTTCAGTCTTGACCTCCGATACCGTAGGCGTCTTTGAATTATTAACTGAACTGGCCGCCCCCGATCCCGATTGGTAATTATTGCTCACCGTATCGCTCAAGGTGACAGTACTATGGTGGAAATATTGTAATTGATGCAAATAACCGCCTAATTCTTGTAAACCAAATTTAGTCGGGTTGACTTCAGTATTACGACCCACGGCACTTAGTTTAGTCATGGCCTTGCTTAGATTCTTTAAACGAGCTACTAAAGGTGATTTTAGCACGTGCGATGGGGGACTATAAGCCTTAGGTTCAACGATCGTCGTTGCCGTCGTCGTCGTCGTTGTTGTCGATTCAGTTGATTCAGTTTCGGTGGGGTTTAAGCTAGTATCATCTTGAATATCTCCAATAGTACTAGTCTCATTACTTTGAGGGTTTATATTACCTGATAACTGATTACCTAGGGCGCGCACGCGGGTCAGGGCCAGATTTATATAATGAAGTCGACTCTGGATCAGTTGGTTGTAAAGTGGGGTAATTATGGTCTTAATTAAGAGATAGACTACACCGTAAATACCAAAGTAGATGTAAATGATGGATAAGTACCGTTTGAAAGAGATTCGGCCGTTTTTAGCAAATAAGAATTGATCATCTAGTTTGATTTGATGGGCCTCGGGGAATGTGAGTTTGTTCATGATATTTTAGATCAGAGAATTGAACGAATGATCAATATGCGTAAATATATAATCTGACTTTAGATCGTCGACTGATTGGACCCTCTAGACCAACTGACGGATTGATAGATAGATAGATAGATAGATAGATCGATTGATGACAGTTGAGATCAACCCCTCCTCCATCCTCCCCACTAGCAGCCGAGGCCAAGTTTAGCTAGCCTGGAGACGCGCCGCGTCACGTGCCGCGCATACACCCATCGCGGGACTCTAAATATAAGCCTGTGGTTAGTGTTTATTATGAAGGAAGGCTCCTGGTGTATTATCTGTATTCTCTGTATTCTGTATTCCGTAGTCTGTATTCTGTAGTATATAATCCACTATTGATTTAAATGCTAGTCCACCCACCTAGCCAATAATGATTGTTTGATAATACAAGGCTAGAAATTGGGACGCGAATTCGTGGGCCACCCGGAGGCTCCGTCCAGCCCCGTTTCCGAGTGCGAGTTAGCGCACCTATCAAATTCATGTAATGGTACTCGTCTATTCGTCCATTACCTCCCTTATCTACGAGCCTGTCCTTGTAAACCCATTTCTCTGGCCATATTTTTCCAGATTGATTGAGCGCCATCTAACATATTTCCTTGATACTCGCCCCTTTGTCTTTACTCTCTTCTTTCTTTTCCTCTCTTCTTTTCCTTTCCTCCTCCTCTTCCCCCAGCCTTGCCCTACTCGCAGCCCCCGCAGCCCTCGCAGTACCGCTCAACGCTCTGCCGGTTTGATCCCGATCCCCTTCCGCTCCTTCCACACAACACTGATATTATTCTACCTCTTATCGGGCTCTTATCATCTTTTTTACTATTCACTTCTCCGCGCTTAATCGGTTTATTCCTGTTTATTTTACCATTAGTAGGCCCTGTGTAGATTAAGCAGTCTTGTTGTAGTATTGCCTTTCTTTTCCTTCCCCTACTCTTTTCCTTCCCCTCTCTTTTGTTTTGGATCTCTCTACTCATTTCTTCTCATTTCTTCTCATTTCTTCTCATTTCTTCTCATTTCTTCTATCTCTCTTGTTCGCTTAACGCTCAGTGGTTCTCTATTACCTCACCTATATAATGATTCGCACTCGCTGCCATAAATTGGTGTCATCAGTCGGTATAAAAAAGTTATCCAATGTATGTTATTAAAAACGGCCAATACACCGTAATGGGTATTTTTGCTGCTCGGCGAATCTTTATCGTGTGCTAACCCCGCTATTTTTATTATCATTATTATTATTTTAGTCCATTCCTTTATACTCGGCTCGATTATACTCTGGTTCTTCATCTTCACCAGCCTCGCCATCATCTTCTATCAATCGGGAATCTAAGGATCTTATTCTTTCTGTGCTTCGGTCCACGGCCACCAAACGTGAAGCCAAACAGTACTTAAGCAAGTACACACCTTTAACATTAACCAGTGAGAAAGAACTTAGTCTTAAACGTCAAGAATTTTTGGATCGTTTACTCAATGCCCAACCTGGGGCTGATAAGACGACCACGACCGCAGCTGCCACAGCCACCACTGATGAAATTACCGATAATTCTCCCGCGCCCACGCTTCGAATTGCTCTCATTAAGATTCGTGATATCAAATCGATCTCGCGTCGCCAATTGGCCCAAATCGGATCCACATTTGGCCGTTTATCCAAATTAGGTGTATCGCCTATCATAGTTATCGACGCCGGTCGCGAACGTAACGATTACCTCAATGAAGATAATAAGCCCTTCCGTCATTATCAGAAGCTCATCCAACAAAAGGCCGCATTAGTATGCAGCGCGATTGAAAACGCTTCACTAGATGGATCTTCGTCTATGGGGGCATCCGACGACTCTGGTGATTCCAGGTCATCATCATCATCTTCATCATCCCACTCATCATCTTCGATGAATTCAAGATCGGATGGCTTGGGGGATTCAGCCTCCTCCTCATCATCATCAACGGGGTCATCAACCGAGTCATCGCATACGTCCTCGTCATTATCTACCATTAGAGCTCGTCCAATTGGTGGGTTATTCGACATCAACCATGAAGAAATTACACCCCAAGATGAAGAAATGAACGAAATCAAATTGAAGTTCGCCGATGGGTCGTCGATTCATTCTGACCATTATTTAAAATTTTCAATCCCGCAATTACTGCTCATGCCGCTCGCCAAGGGGATTATCCCAGTATTAATTCCCCTCGCCTACGACAGCAAGACTAACCAAGAAAAGCTAATTAATGCCGATGATGTAATTTTATTTTTATCGCGGCAATTATCCCGTCTACCCTCGGATATTTTATCGGTAGAAAAAATTATTTTCGTGGATCCCCTGGGTGGTATCCCCAGTATTGAACGATCTATGGGTGCGCATGTTTTCGTTAACCTGCAACAAGAATTTGATGACATTAACTCTGAATTACATATTGGATTTATTTCGCCAACTGAGCGTGAAATTCATTTATCTAATCTAATTACGATGCGTGAAACGCTCAAACATTTATCTAATAGTGCCAGTGGGATTATCACCACTCCGCTGGTGGCCAGTTTGAACTCCACGCAGAACCCCATCATTTACAACGTTCTCACTGATCGTCCAGTAATTTCGCCCTCGTTGCCGGTGTCATTAAAGAAGACGCCAACGCAAGTAACTACGCTTATTCGATACGGTATCCCCGTGCAGATTCTCCAAAGTTCCTCGCCCCACGATGGCATCGATCTTATTAAAGAACACAAAGCCGGGCGCGTGGATCTGGATAAATTATGGCGATTAATTGATGATTCCTTTGGCAAGAAACTTAATCGTGAAGACTATCTGCGGCGTATTAACCAAAAGGTGGCCGCAGTGATCATTGCGGGTGATTATGAGGGGGCCGCTATCGTTACTTGGGAGTCGCCCGAAAATGATAACGATAATATAGATGAAAATGCCTTGAAAGCCGAGGATCGCCGTAATCCCGGTACACCCGACCGACCCATTGTGATGAATATGCGTTCGTTATTAATGGATGACCCAATTGGTGATACCAATGATGTTAACGGCCAGGCCAATGATAATAATTTGCCCAAGAAGTACGCCTATTTGGATAAATTCGCAGTGCAGACTAAATCACAGGGAGCTAATGGGGTGGCCGATATCATCTTCAAGATCATGACTATTCAAATCTTCCCTGACGAACTCATCTGGCGGAGTCGAAAGGCCAATATCGTTAATAAATGGTACTTTGATCGTTCAAAGGGTAGTATCAAGATTGACGATTCCCAATGGACGCTGTTTTGGACAGGTAAAAAGACTAATGTGTGGGACAAACGGGGTAAAACTAATAAGGAAAAGGCCAGTAGTCGGTTAAAGGATTACGTTAGCATCTGTCGCCGAATTGAGCCTAGTTTTTCTAAATCCCAAAGCGACTGAACTCATTCAAAGGTAAAAAAAGACCGCCCAGTCGTGGCAGAGTCTCTCCGAGTCTCCGAGTCGCAGAGTCTCTCCGAGTCCCCGGCATATCGTTACCCCTAGTATGGATCAATTAAACACTGATATATATATATCTATATACTGATAATTATTTATACGGCAATTATGACTTAATAAACATTTTATAGAATAGCATACTACACACCCACCGGGATCAAGGTCAACCTTTGGTGGCCACCACCCCACTCGCTTGAGCGAAAAACTATGATTTTTAATTTCGCCGTTCGCTCACAATACGTTCCGCGCCGCACTCCCCCGCCGCACCACCACAAGGCCCAGCGCTTTTTCCCACCCGGAGGATCGCGGCTCTGCCGCCCAAAGAAGGTTTAGCCGTCGCCGCCCCATGCGGCCCTGCGCCAATTCCCCCCAAACGGGGGAAAACCACAGCTGCGGCGCGCCGGTGCGGTGAATTTGTGAGCCCATCAGCTGCAAGGGCCGCCGTTTCTGAATCCTGGTTGGCCTGAGCCATTTCGCCTTGGATCACCACGTGGGTGGTGGCCTATTTAGCTCCCAGGCCGGCCAGCTTCATTTGGCCAATTCAGCCGTGGGGAAGGTGATATCATAGATATATGGATCTATACCATCTTTAAATCAATCGGAAGCGAGATCGACATCGGTTTGACTCACATACTATCGGTCTTTCAGGGCGAACAAAAGAAAAGTTTTTTCTTTTTTTTCACTCCGCAAAGCCAATTATATAGCTGGCGCCTTTCTCCCCTGGCTGCCGTCCAAATTTGTATTCTTTTTTTCCCCCTTCTCCTTTCCATATCTTCTGCTTTTCTTTCCTTTTTTTGAATTTTGTTCTTTTGAGACCTATCATCTTATCTGGATAATAAACCCACATATATACATATATATATATAGTATCTAAAATGGGCAAGAATTCTAAGCAATATAGTGAATACGGGTCTTTACCCACTACCACTGATGATCTTACCGATGCTGGCCGTGAGCCCACCATTCGTTCCCCCGGCTTTGTTCGTGGTATGACCTGGGTCAAGAGAATCATCGCGGCTTCTGTCGTCGCTTGGTTGGTTTACTATTTTATTATTGTAATCCCCTTTACCGCTCCTCAAAGCACTAAGATCCCCGCTCTCCAGCGAGTTAAGGTTTTGGATTATGAGGTTTATGCACCCTCCCACGAATCCAAGTCCAAGTTAGTCGTTGTTGGTGACGTCCACGGCCACTTGGCTCAATTGAAGGAAGTCTTAGCCAAGTCCCATTTCAAGCCTCAACACAATGATACCCTTGTGTTATTAGGTGACTTCATCTCCAAGGGCCCTAAATCCGTTGAAACCTTGAATTATCTTATGAAATTGAGACACAAGTACGGTAACAGTTCGGTGGAATGTGTTCGTGGTAACCATGAACACAACATTCTTTCTATGTACGCCAAGCGTCACAACTTACCTGCTCCCTCGCTTCATGGTCCTGACTTCCCTGCCACCAATGGTACCTTAAATAGTACTGAGATCATGAGTTCCCACGAAGAAGTCCCCGATAACCATGATATTGTCCGTTATCTCGAACCTGCTCACATTGAATTCCTCAGCTCCTGTCCCGCTATCCTCTCTTTGCCTAATATCAAGATTACTGATGGCAAGAAGAAATCTAAGCCCGAAGCCGACAACTTAGTCATGGTTCACGGTGGTTTACAATGGGATATTCCTACCCTTGAAGAACAAGATCCTCTTACCGTCATGAATATTCGTACTCTTTTACCCCCTCATTACCACAAGGCCTCTCCCTTCAATGTATTCTCCGAAGAAATCCACGAATCCTTTGATATCGAATCCGGCGAAGCCATGCCCTGGATGACCATGTGGGCTAAGCAACAAAGAACTTTAAAAGAAAAAGAACGCCAATTGGTCTACTATGGTCACAATGCCGCTAATGGTCTCGATTTACGCAAGTTTACTAGAGGTTTAGATTCTGGCTGTGCCAAGGGTGGCCGTCTTACTTCGGCTGTTATCACTCAAAGATCTGATCTTACCTTTGAAGAATCCTTCATCAGGGTCAAGTGTTAAACAGCTTTTTTTTTTTTAAAGGAAAAGAAGAACAAACAAAACCGCTAGTGGTGATGATTTTTTTCTTCTTTTTTTTTACCCTTATTCTGTCTTTTAAATATGCATTAATTAATTACTAATTACCAATTAATAATAATAATAATAATAATAATAATATTAATAGTAATAAAGATTTGATGTTTAACATATCCGTGCAAGCCAACTAACTAAAAATCACGTGATATACTGATTCACCTACGTTAAACGAAACGAATGAACCATCCAACATTAGGCCAAGGGAATATCACACTATCAAAAACAACAACAAACTCTCGATCAATTTATTGCGGGTAATCTGACAAAAATAATTTTTTTTCTTCACTCATAGACCATGTCATTGCCGAGTAAACAACTTTCAACTTTTCAGCCGTCGGAAATTTTCTTCCTGGCCGAAAATAGTTTAATCACTATTATTCCGCGACAGTCCATGGATGCCATAAGCTTAATCGGGCTTTCAATCCCTAAATTAACGGCTATGCGGCAAACCAAAGTACCACTATGGGCCGCTATTTTACTCAAGAAACAAGGTAGATGTAGTATTGTGCCGCCAGAATGGCTAAACGATGAAACGCTCCTACAGATTTACCAACAGGAGGTCGCCTATAATAATAAATTCAACGATGACCTACCATTTCAGTGGATTGAAATATCGCAGATTTTACTAGACAACTGTGCGGATGATTTAACGTCACCGGCTAATGTTATTCGTAATTACCTTCGTGATATCCGTGAAGCTCGTCAGTCTAAGGCTCGATTAGGTCTGAGCGCCCTAAATGAAAATCATCTACAGATGGATAATTTGGGCCTTTTGGAAATAAATGAAATGAGACCCTTTGTCAGTGGTATTATGGATAAACTAAAACGAATTCATGAGTTGGCCCAGGATGACGGCGCCGTAGAGGGGGCCGATGATGACGATTACGATGATTATAGTCAACACCGTCAAACTGCTAATGATGACAGCCAATACGCGAATCAATCTTATGGTACCGTTTAATCTGGTTTCATTAAAACCGGTAAGTGGCCGAAGCACCCTTGTATTTTTATTGTATATTTAATTTATTCTATTTAATCAATTCTATCCCTTCTCTATGTTGACATATACTATCACCACCGCTCCCCAGATTGCATAAGGCAGCTTAGCCCCTGAACGTTTGATCCCAACCGAACCTTGGATTGGGCTCATGTTTTTTTTCTTCGCGGCTCAGACATATTCCGAAAAGAGCATATACATATATCAATCGGCGAGTTTTTGTTTAATTACATATTAGATCCTACTAAGATAATGTCGTGGTCATATAAAAGTAAATCGGGATCGACTACTTCGGTAAAGAATACCAAAAAGCGACGCCGTTTATCCAAGGAAGGCACCAATCTCCCTGACAATACCACGTTTAGTGATTCAGAAGATGACCACAACAATAATAATAACAGCAACTATATAAGCTCGAGGGATGATGAGGATGAGGATGACATTTTCCCGGCCCCTGCTGGCCAATTGAGCCCGACTCCGTCTAAGCGGTTATTATTTCCTACAGGTGCACCCGCGGTGCCTACGACCCCAACTAAGATGGATGCAGCCACAATGATAAAGAAGAAAACCGACAAAACGGATTATGTTAGTGAAGATGCCGACAGTGATTTGGAAGTGGATGGTGATATTCCCGATATCCAGTCGGCTACTACTAAGCAGCCCATTACTACTGTGACTGCGTCATCAGAGATGTTCGATGGGGTAACGGTATCCAAGCGTGTCCTTAAACGGGTGTTATCACATGTTACATCCAAGCTAATCGGCCGTAAACCATGCCAGCTATGTTTACTGGATGAGGAATATTCTAAGCTTTATCAATTGTTACAGCAGACTATTGAGGAAGGTGAAGGTAACTCGTGTCTATTGGTAGGCCCAAAAGCATCGGGCAAAACGCTCTTGGTCTCTACCGTGGTGGAGAGTTTGAGGAAAAAATACAGCGGCCAGTTTATCACAGTAAAATTATCAGGACATTCCCAGACGGATGATAATATTGCATTAAGGGAAATTACTCGTCAAATTGATTTGCATTTGCAAAGTAAATATAAGAAGAATGCAGCCACCGATACTAAGGTGGAAAAGGATGATGATGATAATAATGACAATTATGATACGACATACGCAGAAGACAATAAAGAAGCTAATGAACAAGCTCCGTTAGGACCATCAACATTACAGAAACGATCTATGTCAGAAACACTGCAGAGTCTACTGAAGATTTTCAGTCAGTACGAGGATCATGAAGAAAATAATAAAGAAATTGTATCGGTAATTTTTATTTTAGAAGAATTTGATAAGTTTGCTCAACACGGTAGACAAACTTTACTCTATAATCTTTTCGATATTGCTCAATCTAGTAAAGCTCCCATTGCGGTTATTGGGGTAACGGCAAAGATTAATGCCCGAGATATGTTGGAAAAACGGGTTCGTAGTCGTTTCAGTCAAAGAATTCATCAATTAAAGCGAGCCAACACTCTCGAAGATTTTTGGACTATTTGTAAAAGTTCACTTATGGTTGATGTCGCTGAATTCATATCGGAATACGAGAATAATGTGATATCTACCAGCACTGCTATGTCTCCCTTAAGTGAATCTGATAAATCCTTTTTAGATATTTGGAATCAGTACATAGAGTGGCTATATGATGACAAACTAGGTAATTTTTATCGGATACTAGAACAAGTTTTTTACACCACTAAGGACGTCCGGGAGTTTTTCAATAAGGTCTTGCTCGGTGTTATTATGTCTGATCCGTTCCCTAAGCAAGCTAATTTTCTGCTTTATGAACGAGAAAAGTCCATTGCTGACACTCAAGGTTTTATTGAAGGATTAAGTGAGTTGGAACTCTCATTAATCATTTGTGCGGCCCGTGTACAGATCAAGTTGGAAATCGAATCTCTAAATTTTAATCTGGTCTATGAAGAATATTTCCAAATGGCGTCCCAATTTAAACAAGAGCGTATGGCTAATATGTCATCTTTATCCCTCTTGTCCAACTCTGGGATGGGGACCGGCGGTGATTCATCGTCGGCATTATCGGCATCAGGGTCGTTGTCTGTTGCCGGTTACAGAATCTGGAGTCGTGATATAGCTCGTGCCGGTTGGGAAAGATTGGAATCAATGAACTTACTCATTAGCTTAGGTGGAAGTACTGGTAATAGAGGTATGGGAGCTAATACGCGTGATGAAATCAAAATGATGAAAGTGGATATTGGCTTGATGGAACTAGCTAAGATTATGGGGTCGCGACATCCTTTAAAGCAATGGACTAGGTTATAGTAGATTATATATATATATTTAATGTATATTACTAATTTACGACGTTTGTTTTGTAAATTAGAATATTTCATCACCGAAAATTTACATACGCTAATATATGTATATATTTCATAATTCTAGTACTGACTGTCTTTAACGTCGATGACTCAGCACATTGTTGGGTAGTCTGATTCTCGTGCATATTCCCTCCCCACCTTACCTTATCTTATCGGCGCTAAAATATATGGGTTTTGTGAGGACCTTTGTATTCGTATCAGTTTCGCGGTGCCCCACTTCTTCTATTTTACATACACTATCCCTTGGCATTCAACTCAATCCATACTTCGCTTCCTCTTATTTGATTGCACCTTGATCCACCTTCTTAGTTTTTCGAAAACTTAAATAACATTTCAGGTTGCGTGTTTCAGGCTTTATTCGAAAAAGAGAAAAATTTATACTTTAAGCGCTGTGATTAACAAAAAAACTGGTTTTCTTCAAGTCAATTATCAATCTAGTATGGATCAATTATCTAATTCCACTGATTTATTATCGGAAATGCTAGAGAGCGTTGAATTAGTTGATGAAACTCAGGAGCCTGTGATTGTGGACCAATTCCCTTTGAAGGTAAATTCACCCGCGATCCTGTCATATATTAATGAACCATCTATTACTCCCCCCGCCACGCCACATTGCCCTGTTGAAGCCTCAGAGAAATTGGACCCTAATATTCCAGCTTTGGAACCTCGTAGAGGAATTCGTCAACATGGTGGTTATTTTATTCATAGCATGACTTCCCTAGCGTATAATATGGGCCGGCGAACATATGCTAATATATTGGGCATCCATAAACCCAATGCATTAAGGCATAAGTTTCGAGATAATGTGAACTGGAAATTGGAGACCAATTATAAACCCTCATCGCTTGCTTTTGAACCCGTGGTTTCCATTGATGATTGCAATGATGATAGTTCCTTTACCAATGTTTCGTTGAGAAAGTTGACTTATGCTGAAGCAGCCTCAAGAAATAAGGGCCCGTCTATCTCTAAGGGGAATCCTGATAAACCAAAATTAATGACCGAGTGTTACAAGCTCCCCGATACTGCTGATTCTGTGGAAAACGAAACCCTTCCATCCGCTAGTAATAGCAGTGTAGATTATATGGTCGATTTGGAAGGCTTTGAGTACGATGTGGAGGAATACTACCACAAGACGCTTCCAGGCACCAGAAAGAAAAGTACTCTTAAGAATATTAATTCTAAATTTTAATGGGAATTATTACCTCATTTTCTTTGCTTGTTTTTTTTATTATAATTCAAATCCCAGGTTTTTAGAGAGGTTTTTATATACGGTTGCTTTCATTATGGTTAGATAGTTATTGCTTTTATAAATATTCTTTACTAGAATATATTAATAGTTTCATGTTCCACCGAAAGTACAAATTTACAAACACAAACCGATTAGATATTATTTCAGAAAAAACAAGGTGCATACAAAAGCGATTCCCTATATGTCGATGGGATTTGATTACCTTTAGGGTTAAACCCTAACAAGCTCATCTATGATGAGGTAATCGGATATCATTATGTGGGTGACTAAGCGATTTTGTATGCTAGCCCAGAGCTATTGTTCCAGTGCATTCTCCCATTTACTTAGGTCTGGGTTGTTCAGTAGTGAATTGGGAAGATTGCAAAAAATGTTCGGCCAATACCGTGGAACGGGATTTTCCACTTTCCTCCCTTTTGAAAAAAAGGATCTATTGTATAGTACGTTTCGCCTACCCGGATTTTCAAGTATCGACTAACGGAAAAGATGTCTGCCGAAGAAGAACAAGTTCAATCTTTCACTGTCCTCCCCAAGGACGTTGTTGCCGAAGCCGGTTCCATCAAGCTTTTCAACAAGTGGTCTTTCGAAGATGTTGAAATTAAGGATATCTCCCTTACCGATTACATCCAAGTTAGACAACCCGTCTACCTTCCTCACTCCGCTGGTCGTTTCGCCAGCAAGAGATTCAGAAAGGCTCAATGTCCTATCGTCGAACGTCTTACCAACTCTCTTATGATGAACGGTCGTAACAACGGTAAGAAGCTTAAGGCTGTCAGAATCGTCAAGCACGCCATGGAAATCATTGCTCTTCTTACTGATGCCAACCCCCTTCAAATCATCATCGATGCTATTGTTAACTGTGGTCCCAGAGAAGATTCTACCAGAATTGGTTCCTCCGGTACCGTCAGAAGACAAGCCGTTGATGTCTCCCCTCTTAGACGTGTCAACCAAGCTATTTCTCTTTTAACCGTTGGTGCTAGAGAAGCTTCTTTCAGAAACATCAAGACCATCGCTGAATGTCTTGCTGAAGAACTTATTAACGCCGGTAAGGGTTCCCCCAACTCTTACGCCATTAAGAAGAAGGACGAACTTGAACGTGTTGCTAAGTCTAACCGTTAAGGAAACTGCATTATTCATAATTCAACAAATAATTATTTATATGGAAATATTACGATTGTATTTTTATATGGTGCTTTATTAAATTATTATATTTTCATTTTTCTTTCTTCTCTTCTCAATTTTTAATGATATATTATTGATGGAACTTAGTTAAAATCCCAACTTTTTATATACTTATTATCAATATTTTGGCTTTTCTCATCAGTTTTTCATTACAGTGTATCTATAAACTCCACATCCCTTTTATTGCTGTTACTATTTTCAACTACTTTTGATAATGTAATATTTTATTCTTCGTTTAATATCAATATGATAAATTCTGATCTCTCTCTATATATATCAATAAACAACTCGTCTTTGTTATTCTATATATTACAAAGTGCAAAAGAAGATATGGCAGAAAGACTTTTAGAATGTAAGAGAATATGGATGCAGAAAATGAATCGGAATATTTGTTATAATATTTCTTTCTCGGTTCAAACATAATATATCGTAAATTATAAACCTCTCTATATAAATAGATACAAAATAGACACCAGGAAAATATCTACGACGTTACCCCCTCAAGAGCCCAATATTAAGCAGAGGAAGGTCATGAAAGGGCTTTGCGTGGTGGATTATGAACCAAAAGAACACACAACAAAAAATAGCAAGCGTTAATTTACGCCAAATCGAGCAAAAGCCAAACCCTCACCCACAGAGTGGCAAAAAGAAGATATCGCCTTAGATTTCGTGGATTAGAATTACAAACAGAAAGAATAAATGGCAGCAAGTTATCGCAAACCAAAAAAAAGCAAATGCTCCCTGGGAGGTTCGAACTCTCGACCTTCAGATGACTTCTAAAGAAAATCTCTAATATGAGACTGACGCTCTACCAACTGAGCTAAAGGAGCCTTTGTTGTGGTCTAAATTTGCTTTGCCCTTGTCCATCCTTCGTTATTCTGGCAAAGAAAGTGGGGTCCGAAAGTAAACCAAATAAAGAAAACAAATTTAACGTTACAGTCAACACTTTGCGCTTTACTAAACCAATTTCAACGGCCCCAATCTCGCCAAACACAAATCTATTTTTCTGGCTTACTCCCATATCAATTAGACTCCTAAAGTCCAATTCTACTAATTTATTTTTTGTAGGTTTTTATGTGTTTATTTAACTATATTTTACCTAGATTAAACTAACAAAAACAGAATTAAAAAGTAAGTGCTTAAGAAAAATGAGATACCAAGATTGAGTAAATAATATAATAAAAAACGTTACATGTATTTAATATTAAATTACTCAGTTCTGATGCTAGCATAAACATTCATTTTGCGTAACAGTGGAAGCAAAAGTAGGGAAGTTTCTTTCTCAATTCGAAAATAATAATAATAAAATATTTACAATTAGAATAGTGAGAAGAAGAGAACAAACAGTTTTATAATGAATATAATGAATATACTTAATTATTTTTTTTAGTACAAATTCTCGAACTGGAGTATCTAACTATTCCTTTACTTTGGCTTTATCAATCGAATAAACTGTACAGAAAATGGAAATAAGATTCAGTTGAAAAATACTAGATACACTATATTCTGGGAATTGAAATTATTTCTTTTCCCCCATAAAGTATTTTCTTAGGGTGAAGAATTGTCCTGAAAGTGATTCATTTCCAGTGGCCGAAGATTTGTATTCGTTTAGGGGAATCAAAACTGGCACAATGCGGAGATTTATCTACTCTAGTTATTCAAGCTAGGAAAAAGAGTTTCCTTTTGAAAGCAACAAGAATAAAAATAGACCCTATTAGATCATATTAACCATAATGCTGCTTTGAATTATGCTAGCCATATTTTAGTAAAAGCTTCCTAGGAGTTGGATTCTAGATCGGGATTTTGGCAATAATTACTGGCTAGTTTACTAGTATATTGAAGACTTGCGGATAACCAACAATAATCGTAATTCCTTTTGTGGTAAAGCGTTTTTATTCGATAAAAGAAGGGGATTTTTTTGAGACACTATTATAAAACTGTTTCTCTTCGACTATTCAAAAAGTTTGATGAATTTAAAAAAAAAGAAAATCTCCTGGGGGCGAGTCGAACGCCCGATCTCAGGATATATGTAACAATTACAGTCCCGCGCCTTAGCCAGCTTGGCCACCAGGAGGATTTTTAAAAATTAAAATTAGTTAGAGTACATAAGGCAAGAATTGGGAGAAATAGTAGGAACGCCGAGAAAAATAGAAAATAAAACATTTATGGAATTGTTTTCTCGAAATTTGAATTCAGATATGAATAATGCTTAAGATAAAAAAACAAATTCTCAGATAGAAGGTAATTCAACTGTCCACGGGACGATTTATATTCTCTCTTTTGGTTCAACATAGTACATACTAAGTACCAAAAACCGTTTCTGTACATATATTCGTCAAGGTTAGGGTTTTATATATGTTTGGGAAAGGTGCCAGCGAACCACCCAAGGCTTGACAATGGGTGGAAAGAATATCATCATCTCTGCTTGGGCCTTGACTTGGACGTATTTTTTTCAACCCATAAATATACATATATTCCACTACGCACATAATGGTAAGTATATCTAAAATCGTGCATTTGCTAATATTACGAGTTCTGTTGGATACAATGGTTATTATTCATGGATTGTATGATGTGTTTGATCCGAGTGCGTTGTCGGTGAAGTTTAGGACGACGTACGGATGAAGTTTCATATGCTAGTCTAAGTGTATCGGACTGGGCTTGGAAAGCTGAATATCTATCGAAAGGTTCAAATGAGGTTCAAATTGAGTTTGATTGGCCCATAAGTGTGAGATACACTAGTTTCAGTTTTGTGATTCGAGTGGCCCATAAGTGGATCATTACCACGACCATGTGCGTGCAAGCCGCGAGATATTCGAAGATAGCATTGACGAGAGTTTGAGCATAAAAACCCTAGGACAATCGAAGATGGAAGAAGTTATAAACTAACAGAGATAATCTCTATTTTATTGAATCATTCATTTTAGTCTTCCTCTGGTGTCGCCCAACCCTCTACCGCTCGGTAAGTTTCTTTTCTTAATGTTATTCATTTTTACGGATTTTTATACCAATTGAATCTTTTTTTTTCTCTTCTTCTATTTTTTTGGGCAGAACAACTGGAGCAGAATCAACTAACTAGAAATTATTTTTTAACAGTAACCGTAAGGCCTCTCCCGCTGGCTCATCCTCCGGTTCCACAGCATCCAAGACCTTGTTGAAGCTTTACAGCGACGACGCCGAAGGGTTCAAGGTCGATCCCGTTGTCGTCATGGTGATGTCGCTTGGCTTTATTTTCTCGGTCGTAGCCTTACACGTTCTGGCCAAGATCACCAACAAGATCTTCTAAGCCATTTTAGCGGTTAGCTCAAATTAGTGGAGCCCCTTAGTCAGCCCTTAGTCGTTAGTCGTTAGCTAGCCACGAATGTTTATTTATTCTACCACCCTGTAGTGTCTATATAGCCTTAATCAACGCATTATATCTCGAGAGCGCCCATGGCCGCGCGTGGCCAGTTGTGGCTAGCAAAATATACGATTGGCGCGAGAGCCATACATGGCGATAGCGATAGGGACCCCAACAAGCCCATCGTGCGCGAGGGGAAGCCTCCGGGGAAGCCCCCAGCGAGGCTGCCCGCGAGGCCCAGCCTTCTGCCACGGCCATCGTATCACTCGCGGTGCAGCGCGCGCACCCGCAGAGGGCCCTTATGAGCCCTGGGAATACCGTTATTAGACCGTTGAACGCCATTATGAGCCAGTTGAACGCCGTTATTGGACCGCTGAACGCCGTTATGAGCCGACAAAACCAGCCTATGAGCCAGCACAGACAGCCTATGAGCCCCGCGCGCCAACGAACGCCGAGGTCGGCCGAGCCGCGGGGGCCCGGGTTAGGGTCTGGTGACTCCTCCGCGGCCGGACCCAACAAACAATGTCGGAGGGGCACGCTCACACCCTCGATTCGTGTTTATATACCACCCTCGCTGGCCCCTGACCACTCTCTACCTCCCCTCTAGCCCTCTCTAGAACCTCAATTGCCCTTGCGTCGTCTCCAATTCAACGGTAATCTGCTTCAAAATGTCTGTCATCAACTCCTCTCACCCGGCTTACGAGCTCTTCCACGCCAACACCAAGTCCTTCATCTATGGTCTTCAACCCAGAGCCTGTCAAGGTATGCTCGACTTTGATTTCATCTGTAAGCGTGAAACTGCCTCCGTCTCCGGTATCATCTACCCCTTCGGTGGCCAAGGTAACTCCAAGATGTACTGGGGTACCAAGGAAACCCTTTTACCCGTCTACCAATCCGTTGGTAAGGCCTCGTCTAACCACCCCGACGTCGATGTCGTTGTTAACTTTGCTTCCTCGCGTTCGGTCTACTCCTCTACCATGGAATTACTCGAATACCCCCAATTCAGAACCATTGCCATCATTGCTGAAGGTGTCCCTGAACGTCGTGCCCGTGAAATTCTTTACAAGGCCAAGAAGAAGGGTGTTACCATTATTGGTCCCGCTACCGTTGGTGGTATCAAGCCCGGTTGTTTCAAGGTCGGTAACACCGGTGGTATGATGGATAACATCGTTGCCTCCAAGCTTTACCGTGCCGGTTCCGTCGCTTACGTTTCCAAGTCCGGTGGTATGTCCAACGAATTGAACAATATTATCTCTCAAACTACTGATGGTGTCTACGAAGGTATTGCCATCGGTGGTGATAGATACCCCGGTACTACTTTTATTGATCACATTCTCAGATACCAAGATGACCCCAAGTGTAAGATCATTGTCTTACTCGGTGAAGTCGGTGGTGTTGAAGAATACCGTGTTATCAAGGCCGTTCAAGATGGTGTCATTACCAAGCCTATTGTTGCTTGGGCTATCGGTACTTGTGCTTCTATGTTCAAGACTGAAGTTCAATTCGGTCACGCCGGTTCTATGGCTAACTCTGAATTAGAAACTGCTACCGCCAAGAACACTGCCATGAGAGCCGCCGGTATCGTTGTTCCTCAAACCTTTGAAGATTTACCTGAAGTCTTGGCCGAAGTTTACGACCAATTAGTTAAGGCTGGTAAGATTGCTCCCCAAACCGAAGTTGAAGTCCCCAAGATCCCCGTTGATTACGCTTGGGCCCAACAATTAGGTCTTATCAGAAAGCCCGCTTCCTTCATCTCCACCATTTCGGATGATAGAGGACAAGAACTCTCTTACGCTGGTATGCCCATTACTGAAGTCTTCAAGGAGGATATCGGTATCGGTGGTGTTATGTCTTTACTTTGGTTTAAGAGACGTTTACCTTCCTACGCTGCCAAGTTTTTGGAAATGGTTCTTATGATGACTGCCGATCACGGTCCCGCCGTTTCCGGTGCCATGAACACCATTATTACCACTCGTGCTGGTAAGGATCTTATTTCTTCCCTTGTTGCCGGTCTTCTTACCATCGGTACCCGTTTCGGTGGTGCCCTTGATGGTGCTGCCACTGAATTCACCAAGGCTTACGATTCTGGTTTATCCCCCAGACAATTTGTTGATACCATGAGAAAGCAAAACAAGTTAATCCCTGGTATTGGTCACAAGGTTAAGTCCAGAAACAACCCCGATTACCGTGTTGAATTAGTTAAGGAATTCGTTAAGAAGAACTTCCCCTCTACTAAGTTATTGGATTACGCTCTTGCCGTCGAAGAAGTTACCACCTCCAAGAAGGATAACTTAATCTTAAACGTTGATGGTTGTATTGCCGTTTCCTTTGTTGATCTTATGAGATCTTCCGGTTACTTCACCGCTGAAGAAACCGAAGAATACCTCAAGAACGGTGTCCTTAACGGTCTCTTCGTCTTGGGTCGTTCCATTGGTTTGATTGCTCATCATTTGGATCAAAAGAGACTTAAGACTTCTCTTTACAGACACCCTTGGGATGATATCACTTATATCGTTGGTCAAGAAGGTTTGGCCAATCAAAGCCAAAAGTAATCTAATCAATTCGCTTTTGGTTTAAAAAAATGATATATATATATTTAATGTTAATCCAACACCATATTTTATAGCAATTAGAGTCTTTCAGTAGGTAGACAGCTTAAAATATAAGTTATTTATTATTAACCCAAGTATCTTTACAATTATAAAACCGGCGTATATTTACTATCCAGGGCTAAACCAGTATACCGCTGAGGTGACTGAGCCTTGATAAGAATATATATATATATATATATTTGGTTTGATCTCGTTTAATAAGTACAGTACGCAGGCTCGCCATCAGGATATGATACTTGACAACATATCAGGGTTAAGCCCTAAGTACTTCATTGCCCAATCGGGCCACGCCATAGTGAGCTAAGCCGAATGATCCCAAAAGTTTTTTTCAGTAGGCCACAGGAAAGCGACGCTGCCCAGGGGACCCAAACCAGGGGTAGGCAGAAGAAATTTTTGTGCAGAGGTTCCTTTTATTTCCGATTTTTCGTTTTTGCCAACGGTATTATTTATTGTGAATATCAACAAATTACGTCAAGATGCCCCCTAAGGTAGGTTTACTCGATTTTATGGAGCCGTTAGCGGACCAAGACGAGTCTTGTCCGATGATGTCGCTACTGTTCTTTGGATGATATATATTTATATTTTTTTTTGATGCTGGTTTTTTCCGTTTCGTTCTTTTCTTCTACCCCGGAAAGTGGATGAGTGAACTCGACAGATCTTATATATTTCGACCGATCTTTTTCATCTCTGTTGGTCTTTCGGAATCAGCTCTGCCCTAATTTATTGGGATGATTATACCGACAAATCGCGCGCCCGTTCTCCCCTTTCTCTTGAATTGACTGTAAACATGGCTGTTTTATAATGATGAGAATTATATTTTTTACAGTTATCCCTGTCTAAATCAATCTATGTTGAGAATCGTAAACCTGAAACAATAGCAGCCAATATGTTTACTGTTAGATTTGAGAGGAAGCGGTGAAGATAGAGATACGGATAGAATAAGCATCAGGAAAAAATACCTCTCTCTCCCCCCTTCAAAAGTGAAAAAAGGGCTTAAGATCATTTGATACTAACTTATGAATTTTTGCAGATCGATCCCACTGAAGTTAAGATTATCTACTTAAGAGCCACTGGTGGTGAAGTTGGTGCTTCCTCCGCTCTTGCTCCTAAGATTGGTCCCCTTGGTCTCTCCCCCAAGAAGGTCGGTGAAGATATCGCCAAGGCCACCAAGGCTTTCAAGGGTATCCGCGTTACCGTTCAACTTACCATCCAAAACAGACAAGCTGTCTGCTCCGTTGTTCCCTCCGCCTCTTCCCTCCTTATCACTGCCCTTAAGGAACCCGTTAGAGACAGAAAGAAGGAAAAGAACATCAAGCACAACGGTAACCTTCAATTAGAAGAAGTTATTGAAATTGCCAGAACCATGTCTTCCAAGTCTTTCGCCAAGACCCTCGCTGCTGGTGTTAAGGAAATTCTCGGTACTGCTCAATCTATTGGTGCCAGAGTTAACGGTAAGCCCGCTCACGTCATGATTGACCAAATCAATGCCGGTGAAGTCGATATCCCTGAAAATTAAATCTAATTCGGTTTCAATTTTGTAATTTTTTTGCTTGTAATTTTGTTGGTTTTCGCTTTTCTTAATAAAAAAGAATGATAAAAAATATATATATATATCAGTTTTTCCCTTTCATATGATCTTATCTCTCTCGCCCCTTTATAAAATTTTCAAATGCCATAAATTTTGTATATTAATTAATGATAAATATATAATAAATAATGATATATTTTAGTTAGATAGTAGTATATATATATATATATACAAAATTAAATCCCCATTCTATGCTACGGGCCAGACCTGTTCCAAACCCAGTCGAAATTTCTCCAAATTATAATCCACAAGTGCCATTCGATGAGGCCCTTCTCTACGGGTAAGCGCTACAATGGCCAAACCTCTAATCATTTGAAACAAATATAGAGTTGTTCCATTAGCTAATTTAGAGACACATTTCAGAGGTCGGGGTCGCGGTGGCTGCGATGAGCCCTTGTTTGAAGTAGAGTTAGATCGCAAGGTGAGTGATGATGAGCCCAAACCCGTCCTATTCCCATTGAACGAGTTATTATTATTATTATTATTGTTAGAGTTATTTTGATCGGCATTAGTATCGGTATTATTCATAATTGACGTAGATGGTGATTCAAAGTATAAGTTATCCAGATCGACCGAGATGTCGATAAAATCAGCAAAGTGCTCCATGGAAGCACCACCAACCCCACTACTACTGGTATTATCAGAAGCCACAAATAATTTGGAATTAATATCAAATAAATAAGCTTGTTCTAATCCAGTATGCTCGCACAAAATATCCAACATATTTCTTAGTGTAGGAACTTCAGGAATTAGCTTTTGGATAATCAGACTGAAGGCATCAAAGATTGAATGGTTGAAAATACTAGTCAAGTGGAAGAAGGACTTGACACCATCAAGACCTAAATCCAGCAAATCGTCTGTAACTCGTTGACGAATATCACGGGCGGTATCTCCTTTGAAATCATCACTGAGACCATCGACTTTATGTATCAGAATTTCGAAATTAATTGAAGGGTACTCGGGATAAACTGCCTCAATGATATCGACTAAGTTCGATAAGGTATAAAGGTACTCATCCTGACTGTCCACAACATAAACTAACGAGCCTACATTCTCGAACAAACGCGCCTTATCGTAATTGTCATCCAAGACGTTAATCTGGCCGGGCATTTCGGACACCGTGAAATCCACTAGCGACCGAATGAGCTCACTGGTGGGCCGCGAGGTCGATTCCAAAAAGACAGTATCCAATGGTTGCATATTATGAAACACCACATTGCAAATTGAAGACTTACCACCACTAGAGAAGCAAATTTTGTTAGCTTGGATGGGGGAAAAGTAAGGGAAGAGGGTTCGAGAGTCTCCCTCACGTTATCAATCACGCCCAACTAAAAAAAACCCAACTAAACTTACCGTCGCAAGCCCATTAACAAGATCTTTGGACGATCAGGATTTTCGGACGAGGCCACTACGGTGGAGTTATTTAAAAAAGTTCCATGGTTCATAATTAATAGAGTGAAGTCGGAATGGCGGAATTGGATACAAACTAAAGACAAACGCGATGAAGCAAATCACCACCGCCAGCGGAGGTTAGATAGATCGCTGCTGCAGCGAAGACGCCAAAGCCCAAAGCACGCTTTGGTCCCAATATGGCGCGGCAGGATCCAAATTTTAATCAGCTAATCAATAGTACTAATCTGATCTTTTTTTCAGGCTAACTATCAGCTTATTCTGGATCTACTACTCCAAATAATGTCGTCAGCGTCTAGGCCAGTGAGCAATAATAATCCCTTCGATCAAAAGAAGAAGGCCATTTTGGGTCAAATTGAGGTCACCTCGGAAGTTAACCCCGATGCTTCGCCCAAGGGTACTTTGGATATCAAGCTCTTACCCTTGATTGAACTTATCAATAGCCATGAAGATATGGTAACCACTTCCTCATGCTCCGGTCGAGTTAGCGTGTATTTAGAGGGTGACAAGACTGTGTTATTGGACGAACGCGCCGACTCGGCCGATGCCGCCGGGGCTGCTACTGCTGCTACTAGAGAGAAGGTTGGTGCCAAGGGTGCCGGTGGTAGATGGCTATTTGTCACTCACGATCCCTTAGATTTAACCGCTAACTGGTGGAATGAAGCCTTCAGATATACGGAATCCTTGGATTCTTCTGATGCCTTCGCTGCCTCAATCCGTTATGTGCTTTACAAATTCGAGGCTATGATTTTGCATGTCAAGTGTCGCGATCACAAATCAGCTTCAACTTTATACAACTTGGCCATGTCATGCGGATTCCGTGAAAGTGGTATTGGTTCCAACGATTTAGTAGCTATTCGTATTTCCCTCAAGTTGGATGCCCCCGTTGCTTTCTTGGACAAGACTAATCTTTCTAATGGTGTTGCGACTATTAACCCCTTGGTTAATGCCGACTATATGGAATTACTCACTAAGATGTCCCTTGACCGATTCCAAGAAAACTTTAGACGAATGGATGAACTGACGAAAAAGATTCATGATAATATGTTCGGTGACTTGGCTACAGGCGCTGTTAATGATGAAAAAAACCCTGCCTGGGAAGACAAGGAGGCTAGAAAGCAACGTAAACGTGAAGAAGGTCTCAAGAAGAAGCAGGAAATGGAACTTTTGAAGGAGAAGTTAGATAATGAACTGACTTTAGAAGAAAGTGAAAAGCCTGAAGAAAAGATCTAATTAGTTTAAATGGAACTAACCAGTTTAACATATAACTCCATTTTGTATTTTAGACTAAACTTTGTGTATTATATATATATATTGCTTCAAGAATGAATTATAATTGAATCAAACTCTTGATGCTATTATGTGAAAATTTAGATAAGCTTCATGATCTAAAAAAGGTTGAAAAAGTAAAAAGGTAAATAAATATATTAATATATCTACAGATATATGGAAGGAATGAATTAATCTGAAACCGTAAGCCAATCAAAAAAAACTAAGATTATTAATTGCTTTTTTTTCAAAACTTTTGGTTTCAGATTGTTTTTTTTTAATTAGTTAATATGTGACGAAACTAATTACCTAAGGTCTGATTCTTCTAGGATCTCTGGGGAACAAAGAGGCTCTACGAATATTCTTCAAGTCTAAGAAGAACATAACAACTCTTTCTAAACCAATACCACCACCGGCATGAGGGGGAGCACCGTAAACGAAACCATCAACGTAATCCTTAAGACCTTCATCATTAGGGTCAACACCGTGAGCGGCCATTCTTTCCTTAAGGAATTCGGCATCGTGGATACGTTGAGCACCAGATAAGATTTCTTCACCACGCATGAAGAAATCGTAGGAGTTAGAGTAGTTGCTGTCTTCGGCATCAGGCATGGTGTAGAAGGGTCTAACGGCAAGGGGGAACTTATCCAAAATGTAGAAATCAGTATCGTATTGGTCACGAATGATCTTACCCAAAAGTTTTTCGTTTTCGGTACTAAGATCTTCTAATTCGGGTAAATCGGTCTTACCACCAACTTCACGTAAAAGTCTGACACCCTCCTTGAAGGGAATACGGACCATCTTACCGTCCTTAGGTAACTTGAATTCTTCGACGGGGTATTGACGACGAACAACATCAATTTCCTTACCATAACGGACCTTTAATTCAGTAAAGATGAACATAAAGAGTTCAACAAGGATGTCAATGACTTCATCGTAGTGTTCTTCAAAGGCCATTTCCAAATCGAGACCAGTGAATTCAGTCATGTGACGGTGAGTGTTTGAGTTTTCGGCACGGAAGACAGGAGCAACTTCGAAAACACGTTCAAAATCAGAGGCAATAAGCATCTGCTTGTAAAGTTGGGGCGATTGAGCTAAGAAAGCTTCACCTTTGAAGTAGTTCAACTTGAAAACGTTAGCACCACCTTCGGAGGCGGCGTTAATAATCTTAGGAGTGTGGACTTCAACGAACTTTTTAGAGATTAAGAATTCACGGAAGAGTTCACAGACACCAGAGTTAATCTTGAAAATAGCTTGATTAGTAGTGGTACGGAGATCAATGACACGGGAATCTAAACGGGTATCAAGGTTAACAACCGGTAAACCAGCGGCTTCAGCTTCAGCTTCAGAACGGGAGGCATCTTCAATCAAAATAGGTAATTGCGAAGGAGTTTCGGCAATGGTGTAGATCTTGGTGATTTGAATTTCGGCATCTTGAACGGTAGCCGAGGTGACAGGTTCAGGAGTAGCGGCAACAATACCGTGAACGAGGACAATACTTTCCAAACTAATAGAACCGGCCCACTTAACTAATTGCTTAGAAATGGTCTTGGGGTTAACGACAATAAGACCTTGAATAAGGTTTTCTTGTTGACGAAGGGAGAGGAAGCACATCTTGTTACCTTGTAAACGAGAGGTGTGGACACGGGCACGGAAAACAACTTCCTTACCAGCCCATTCCTTATTGATATCAGCGATTTGAACTCTTTGGATACCGGACTTGGTGGTAGATTGGATCATAGGTAATTTACCGTAGTGTTCTTGAGCGTAATCGACATCGGCCGCTTCTCTAGCAAGCTTTTCAGCGGCTTCTCTGGCGGCAATTTCAGCCTTCTTCTTTTCCTTTTCACGGGCAGCTAAGAGCTTCTTGAGACCCTTCTTGGATAAAGGAAGACCATCTTCACCAAGGATGACTTCTTCAGCACCAGCAGCGGGGGTGGAAGCAGGGGTGGGGGCAGCAGCAGGTTCCTGAATGCTCAATTCCTGGGTCTTGTTAGCAATTTCTTCCGACATTGTAAAGTTGTGAATCAACCAGTATTCGTTCAAAGAAAGGCAATCAGAACGAAATCAAAGGCATCAAACCATTGAATGGCGCATAATTTGAAAATGGTGCTCCATACAAGCGGCCGGGTAAGCCTCACCCACCGGGCGATTATAGTGGCTATTACCACTATGATGAGCTAAGCTGATCCACTATGATGAGCTAAGCATTCCCCCTTCATGCACTATGACCCGCCGTCAATCACGTGATGCGCTGATATAAGCAGATAGGTTCCCAATAAGGCAACATCAGGAGATAGGGTTTAGGGCACCGGTAGCCTCTCTCGCAGCGTACATAGCAGACCGAGGCATTCTACAGGCGTTAAGCCCAGCACGGGAACAGTCCCCCACACTGGAGACGTTAATGGCGGCCGCGAGCCGTTCGGGGATGGGACAAAAAAAACTGGGATTTCGCTACCCTCCAAAAGTATACCCTTTTTTTTTTGGTCTTTTTCGATTGCCTCAGAAATCGCTTGGTGTATTTTATAAGACATAGTATCTAGTACAAAATGGTATGTTACTACGGCAGAGTAGGGCTAGATTATGGCTGCCTCTTTGAAACACGAATGGCGATGTGATTAGCTTTATCATAGTGAATAATAATGATTAAAATGACGATGGAAAGAACGACCTAAACCCTGTTTCCCGAAATTGAGCAGGCTTGAAAATATTTCGACTTGAAGAGTAACTAGTGAAATTCTGCGATATGATGTACGAATGTGAAGTAATAAAGAAACCGAACCTGCTTGACTTGGCTGGGGCTTCTACTCGACTACAGCTCCTACGTCTCCATTAATGCTAAACAAGGGGAATCATAAAGAATAACTCGAAAATTGACCTGAATTATAAATGGCGCCATTGAGGGGGCGAGACTTTGAAAATGTTACGCGAAGACGAAGCCGGGTTTGAAATTTATGAAACCAAAAACCATATTTGCTACATTCAAGCGAGTCGGGTATTTACCGTCCCGCGCCGCCACTGGCGTCACTCCATCCCACTCCACCCCACGACTATCATCGTCCACTTATCATTATTATTCATTATTATATTTTTTTGACTAAAACCAGCCCATTTAAACCAATTATCCATATATGAAACAGAAAACTAACTTTTTTTTAAAATTCTTATTTACTATTTACTTAGGTTTTAGCTCAAGATTTACTTCACCCTTCCCAAGAGTCTGAACTCAGAAAGCACAAGTTAAAGACCCTTGTCCAAGCTCCTAGATCATACTTCATGGACGTCAAGTGCCCCGGTTGTCTTAACATCACCACCGTCTTCTCCCACGCCCAAACTGTTGTTTCCTGTGGTGACTGTACCCAAGTTCTCTGTGCTCCTACCGGTGGTAAGGCCAAGCTTACTGAAGGTTGTTCTTTCAGAAGAAAGTAAATGTCTTAGCATCAATTTGTGTTGAAATTCAAGTCGATTAAAATCAAAATAAATGAGATAAAATTTCATTAACCTGAAAAGTTCTTGATTTGTTTTTTGAACTAAGAATTAAGTGAATAATTGACTAAAACAAAAGTATTATTTATTAATTAGTATTTTTCCGTAATTTAATCGTTTGCTGTTCTTTCTTTTTTGTTTGTTTTTGTTTTTGTTTTTTATTTATTTTGTTTGTTTGTTGGCATTTATTTCTATAATGTTGTGTCTATATATTTCCTATTCTGTTCAAACTTAATAAAACGAGTATTCTATACTTTGTTGTAATTGTATTTTCCCATCTTGTAAACGTTGTTGTATTAAAATTTTAATTTAAATAATTAGGACCTACTATATTTATTCAATTATCTGATTTCTTCTTTGAAATTTGGACTTCACTGAAGCTGGTGAGCCTTGAATAAAAAATCGAGGTCTTGGCAAGCCTCAATTTGGGTGGAGTGGTGATGCACGATGAAAATTCAATATTTACACCCTATTTTTTTTTCTAATAGGCCAATCGCTTCTATAATACAGTTAGTATAGCACCCTGGAATAATGCGAATTAAGCTAGATAATGATTATTAATTTATTATTCCGATTGCTTATTTTAACTGTGTTAAAACCGGGGTCTTTTTCTTCTTCTTCGTTTCTTCCTCCTCCTTTCCGAGCAGAGACCTAAATCAGAAGATCTTCAGTCACAATACCAGCATTCTCCCCGCTATTGGCAGCCACCAGAGGAGCATTCTTTTCCGCGACCAAACCGGCATTGGCAACATTCTGGACGACAACAGGTTTCGCGGATGCAATTTCAAAGACAGTGGCATCCTCGGCGATGGCCTTTCGATGCATACTTTGAATGGTCAGAATAATTATGGTACCAGTGAGAAGGAGCGCGGCCATGTAGGCCACCATACGTTTAGCCGGCGTCGTCAGAATGGGCAGACGACCGCCATTGTTCTTAGGCTGGAATCGGTTGTAGGCCTTTGGATTGAGCTTGATGGCAGGGTTGTTATAGAGCGCGGAGGTGTTGTTGGAGATGGAGTACACTAACGCGAGGCAAGCGGCAAGCAATTAACACGAGTTAGTTTTCAAGAGATTTATCAGAGATGAGGTTCAACAAGGACATACTTTCGGCGTCGGTGGTTATAGATACAGAGACGCAAGTGGATAAACACGTAGATATATATGTAGATAGATATACAGGCCTAGCACAAGACAAGCACAAGACAAGCACAAGACAAGCAATAGACAAGCAAAAGGACAGGTCAAAGGCATCAGGTTGTGCGCCCAGCAAGGTTACCCTGGCCACCCTCCCGCCAGGCCCGCTGACGTAAGCAGGCCCGTAACGTGTCAAGTCTTCAGCGAAATTAAGCCAGCCCCAATGGGCCAGCGCGCGTCAGCTTTTGGTCTGATTTACTCGTTTGGCCACCTTTAATTTCGTTCCGTTTGGTGAAGTTTCGTTTCGCTCGCCTGTTTGCTCGCCCGCCAGAGGTTTCCATTACTTACACCGTGCCATTCATCTCGTGGATCTCCTCCCAATTACCCTTGTTTGATCCCTGGTTCTCCGAGCCCTTCTTTGACTCTTTCAACCTCCCGCTTCACACCTCTTATACCGTCATTTGCATCTCAGGCCGTATATATTATATTATATAACCCCGAAATCATATCAATTTTGAAACCAAAAGGGATACCTCTATAACATTGATTTTTTTTATATTTCCTTTCGGCGAATAAATCATCACAACCATGGCCTCCTTCAATACCCGATTTGCATCGGTCATTTCGACCCTCCTGGTTTTACTCTGTCTGGTTTCCACCATTCAAGCTCATAATGTGCTTTTGCTCCCCTATAGCAAGAGTTGTTTCTTCGAAGACATGAAGAAGGGTGATACTTTAGCAGTTTCCTTCCAAGTTGGTAACCGTGACCCCACTAGTGCCTCTCAATTAGTCGCCGATTTCCAAATCCTGAACAGCCGTAAAAACGTTATCAAGTCCTTGGAACAAGTCGCCGACGGTGACGTCAGTTATGAAATTACCGAATCGGGCCGCTACGAATACTGCTTCAGTAACCAATTTTCCTCTATTGCTACCAAGGATGTGAGTTTTAACGTCCATGGTGTCGTTTATATCGATATGGACGAACCTACATCCGATGAATTAGACACTGAAATCAGACGTTTATCTCAATTGATTCAAGATGTTAAGAACGAACAGGGTTACATTGTTGTCAGAGAAAGAACCCATCGTAATACCGCTGAAAGTACCAACGCTAGAGTCAAATGGTGGTCTACTTTCCAAATTGCTGTCGTCGTTATTAACTCCTTGTTCCAAATCTACTACTTGAAGCGTTTCTTTGAAGTCAAGTCGGTTGTTTAATCTTTTGTTTTTTTATTAGTTTTTTTTGTTTGTTTGCTGAAAAGGGTCGGTCTCTCTTAGGCCTCCTCCATATGGGTGTTCTAATAAGATGAGATAATCCAAAACAAAAACAAACCAAAAAAAGAGAGAAAAGAAAACCAAACAAAGAGAATAGATCAATAAGTACCGTATTTTAAATAGTTTATAACCATTAATCTTATTTTTTTTATCTATCTATATGCAATCTTTATCTAATATCGGGGCTTCCAGTTTTAGGTTCTGATAATAATGACAGTGAGATATTAAAGTAAAGTAATAGTCTCTGCGAATTCGAATAAGAAAAGAAAAATGCCTTTTACTAGATATTTTACATCAATCCTAAGTAAGCTTTCTATCACATAATCGAATTAAGTGGTAATAAATTCTCCTAAATTAGATTTATCAATTATAAAGTTATGATTCCATTAAAATATATTTGCGCTAGGTAATCCAGGTTTTCACTACGAAACTGAAACTCAGCCAAAAGCAGGGCGACATATTGGCATTTGAAGCTTTTATTCGCAACCTATTTTTAATGAATAAGTACCATTTCAAAAATATTAAAAAAATAAATAAATTATATCTGTATCTATTCTTTTGATTGTTTTTTTTTCTTTTTAATAAGCATATTGAATAAAGTATAGTTCCGTTATATGAAAGACTTTGATATGAACAATGAAAAATAATAAGCTTAACAAAACTGGGCCATAACCTTCTTGAAAAAACATTACTACTGTATTGAAGGGCTACAAAAGCTTGTTCAAAGCTCCAGAGAAATTAAGTATTTAAATGTATCCCATGTTTAAAATACAGCAAGCCAGATTTAATAATTATATATTTTCTTAACTCCTTTGAACAATAAATATGATTATCAGAAAAACACAAATTAATGGGTAGTAGGAGTTCAGGGAAAGCAAATGTAGTCATCGCTCTCACTGTAGAGGGGCTTCAAAAAGGCACTAAGTAAAACCACAATTCAAAGTGTGAAGCTGATTAGATCTGGTCTTAGGTTATTATTAATAAATAATGTAATATATATAATTTAAATTTCGCATTAAATACAAAGCGTGTTATAAGCTATCTGTATACAGTAAATGAAAAGAAATTTTGTATTCTAAAAAATCAAAAAAACAAGAAATCAACTAAAACTCGGTTAAAAAAAAGTTAATAAACGACCAAAGATGAAACAAAAACAAAAACAAAAACAAAAACAAATATAAATATAAATAAATATAAATATAAAACAAAAATAAACAAAAAAACATTTTGAAGGCTTTAGCTTAGAAGGAGTTTCACTATAATCACTATTTCAGGGATTGTGGCTCACTTATTTGACGGCCTAAATGGACACATTTTGCACACTCTTAAGATTCCGGATCCGCCTATTATACCTTGAATTTTCATTCAAATGGACTATGGATATATGACGTTTAAAAGAATCATTCCTGGCGAATTTCTTTTTACACTGTGGGTAAGAACAAAAAAACTCCTGATTGAGATGTTGATGTTTTGTATGGCGGGCCCATTCACTACGAGCGGCAAATCCAATAATACTCCAGGGGCAAGTAGTATAATTACACTTAAAGGAGCGATGATGACCGGATTTATCAATATGAAGCGCTAAATCGGCCATATGTCTGAATACCTCCTTTTTACTGTCGTCACACAAAACGCATCGGAAAACGCCCTTTTTCTTCTCATGAGACGTCTTCCAGATAGATGGCACCTTTTTCAGCTGATCTAAAATAGATTTGGGACGTTCATGAAATTTTACAATTACAGGGACCATTCCAAGTCCTCGGATATCACCAATATGCTTTTGGCCTTCCTCTGATCCGTAGTAGCCGGTATTTTCATCTAAGCGTTTACGCTTGGCTCTACCCTTCTTCGAAGCTAAGGTAGGACGATATTTAAGGGCCCGCTTTTTCGATACAATTGGTTCATTGTACTCATTGGATTCTTCATCCTCATTGTAAAATTCGTCCTCTTCTTCGTCCTCTTCCTCATCCTCCTCATCCTCCTCCTCTTCTTCTTCTTCCCCTTCTTCTCCTTCAGCCTCATTATCGTTATCAGAGCCTGTATAATTGTAGGCTTTGTTTTTTGGGTTCACGGGGACAGGCGAAGTCGTATTATTATTATTATTATTATCATTATTATTATAATCATCACCGCCCAATCCTGTCGCAAGTTGTGGTATTGTTTCTCCTCCTAATATTTCCGAGGAGGAGGAAAAGGAGGAGGGTAGTGTAGGTGTAGCCAAGGTCATAAAAAAGCTGGAAACAGCCGGTGATGATAATGAACGCACCAAACGTGGAGAAACAATTGCGTCTATATTATATAATCCCACATTATTGTGGTCGTTATCGTCATCACTTTCATTTTCATTTTCGTCATTATTATTATTATTATTATTATTAAAAGCATCATTTACGTCTTCCATTACGCGGGAAGTCATCACATTGCTAGCGTTGCCAGCTTGATTGACTAAGAATTCTAGTCGCATAGGCGTGATTACCACATTATTGTAATTGTTGTTATTAAAATTGCCAAACATACTAAGATTGGGCTTGTTGTTATCAATAGTCACCACGGACTCATAATTGCTAGTCTCTACTTCCGCAATAGATGATCGATTCATTTGAAATTTGGAGGGCTGAAGTGTACTTTCAATACTACTATTGCTACTACACAAACTATTACTACCACTGAGCCCATTACTACCTATCGAGGTATTATAGTTATCATAATTGGTAACAGTGCCACCGTTAAGTAAATGATAATTGAGGATTGAATCATCAGCCGCGTGACTGAATTGATAGTGATTAAAATTTACGCTTATAGGTGTAGGAACCCCGTTCTTGAATGAAATTACTCTTGGTGACTGCAAGTACATCTGTGTCATGGGGTTATACTGATTATTAGATTCATTACTGTTTGTAAAATTGGTATTGTCCATAGTAGTGGTAGTAGCGGTGGTAGTAGCAGTAGTATTGGTAGCGGTAGTTGTAGTGTTAGGTGTGAGTGGTGTAAATGAGTACCATTCTGGAGTGTTTGTGATTCCAGTATTATCAAGGCTAATAAATGATGGCAGGCTACTTTTGGTAGTGGAGGAGGCATCCGAAAGAGAGTTAGATTTCATAAAAGTGGTGGCGCGTGGTGATACGATAAATCCTCGAAGATTGGCTGCATTAAAACCGGAGTTGCCAAGATTATAACCTAGAAAGCTACTATTGCTTGGGGAAGCAAGAGGATTTTGGTAGTTATTTTGATTAAATTGAACACCGGTGGTCGGTGTTAAACCCTCAGTCAACCCATTGGCATAATTAAAAAATAACTTGGGTGATTTAAGAAACATCTCATTCATGGGGACATAAGTAGCTGTTATGGCTTCTTTTTTGCCTTGAGTATCTTGAGAGCTGTCGCTATTAAATTGAGAATATAACAGCTGTTGATCAGTTATTCCAAAATTGTTTGCAATGATTGGATTACCTTCAGTGTTATTAAAATTAGTACCACCTGACAAATGAGTATCATCACCGAAAACTAAAGCGGCTGAATTGGGGTTAGCGTTCATAACGAAATTTTGAAGAAGCTGTTCTTGCTGGAACTGATCTAAAAGAGAATTGGTTGAAGCAAAGAGCCCGCCGAGGTCTACCGACACGGCAGAACTAATTGTATGAGTTTCTCTAAGCGGGGATATGGCCGTCCCAACGTTACTGCTCAAGGTTGGTGGTAAATCTGAAATGGTAGGATTAAGTATGGGTTTATACTCTTGTTTTAATATTATATTTTTCGATTCTGGGGTATTCACCGATGTTTTATAAGGAGACACCGCTGCATATTTAATGCATCCCATGAACTTGCGAAGTTCCTTAGTGTGATTAATCTCAGTAGTGGCTACCGATTGTGTAATTGACTTATTAGAAGAAGGTTGAGAACTTTCTGATGCGATTGCTTTCTCTTTATTTGTATATAAAGTTGTAATAGTAATAGTAGGATTGGTGGTGGTAGTAGAGGAATCTGGGGTTGAAGCGGAGAATGTAGTTGATAATTTGCTTTTCTCATTCAAATCAGATTTACTGATATTCTTATCTTTCTTATCTTCCATTAATGGATTTTTAATAAAAGAAGAGTGTACCATAGGTGAATGTAATTGTTTGAATGAGTTTACCATAGGCGAGGAACAAAGCCAAAAACTTGGCGTTAACAGCGCTGAACCTGGTATCCCATCAAGTCCATTACTTAAAGCAGGCAAAGTATTGTTATCGTTATTCAGATTGATATTTTGTTGGTCATTATTATTGTTATTATTATTGCTATCGATTACTGGGGAAATTCCCTTGTGAGACAATGAAGAATTAGGGATCAGGTTATTGAGATCCTTGGTGGAAGCGATCGATGTGGATTTAAGATTGTTAGAGGAAGTTAAAGGGTCATCAGTTAGAGTAGAACTATCCTCGCTATTAATTGAAGAGTGAATACTGATCATACCATCATCACTACCACTGCCACTACCACAGATGGTATTGTTACTGTTGATAATGGTAGACTTATCATAATCGCTGTAGGACACGATTTTGATAGAAAGGTTGGGGTTTTTGGGGTTCTTGGGAGGCATAATGAGGGTTGATAATGTATGGCGGGGGAAACCTGGTTACCTGCAGAAGCCACGGCTGAATTCGCCAAAGAAAGTTGAAGATTAAAGTGAGGGTGGATAACGAGTAACCGCCAAGTTCAAGAACCACGGAAATGAGGGAGAGAATATTTAACGGAGGAAGAGTGAGAGGATAGGACAATTTCAATAAATATTGAAAGATGTTAGGGATAAAAGATAAGAGAAAGACTAGGAAATGAATGATTACAACCCCGGCGATTAAAGCACGATTATCGTAAGATAGCCTAGCGTCAGCTTACAGTGAAACGAGCAAGAAAACGCCCTCAAAAAGAAAAAGAGGAAAAAAAATAGAATATATATATATGGATATGGATAAATAAATACGAATATATAATATACATAAATGAACATACACATAAAGCTAAAATGAAGAGGGTGCCTTGCCTTGCAGACAATTTAGAGAACTTTAAATCCACGAGCGTATATTAACGAGTGGCCAATGTTGGTAAGCGCATCCGTCAGGATTTTGGTTCGTAGAAGTAGTATGCGGAACAAATGACAAAGTAGATCCCATTTGTGGGCCGATGTGAAGTCTACGACAGGACCTCAGCCTCAAGTGAGAGATTCCCGAAGCGGCCAAAAGACAATAACAATGAAACTGTGCCCCTTAAATTACTGTTGCAATCTGGATCCTTTCTTCGATACGGCGCGGCACCTACCCCACTACTGTAGCTAAATTAAACGTTAGCGTCCGGTGGAACCCAAACGTGGCCGGCGGATCCAGCTAGCTATGCGAGCTATGTGGTGCGCTAATTGCACTGCGCGATTCCACTGCGCCGACTGCGCTGCAGGTGGTGCGTCATGTCGCTCAGACGCTTGCTGATTAGTGGCGACGCTGCAGCCAGACGCCACACAACCAGCGCCGAAGAATCAGAGCTGAATAATAAGCGTCTGACACACAACAAAACTATGGGGCTTTTTTTGCGACGCTTTTTTTTCGCGCAGCCTTCAAAAGAAAACGTCAATTTACTGCTTTGCCTGAAGCAGAGCTTTCATGCATGAGGTTCTATCCTTTTTTGGGTCAATTTCCGGTTACATTTCGGGCCGATGTTATTGTCTTAAGCAAATTTACGTGCATAAGCTGCCTCGGAATGTTCATGAGAAATTAAGTATCTTGTTATTGAGGTTTCAATGATTGATTTGCCCTTTCTTTTGACCAGTTTGGGTTGAGGGGTTGGTGGTTCAACTATACCTCTTTTGCGGAAAGACAGGGCTTCTTCAATTATATCATTAATCCTCTTTTTAGCGTAACTATCCGATGTTAGGTACGTTTCATTAAGCTCCTGAATTTTGACCTTATAATTATAATCATCGTGCTTGTTTTTTGTATAAAGAGGATCATAACCATTTGAAGTCTTATAAAACCAGAACTATATCCTTACGAAAAACACGCCCTGCTACTTCTGCAAAGATTGGATGAAGATCAGAATCAATCAAAGAATCCTCCCTGTCATTTCTGATCTGACATCCAATAGTTGGAGACGATGCAGGTTAAAAAGCATCGGTGAAATCCATAAATATAGTAGTATTAAAATAGCGCGTTAACTCAAGACATTTTGGGCTAGAGAAGATAAAGCGCGTAAGAGTATCATCATGATTATTTAGCTTGTAGTTACGATACCATTTTTCGCTTTTAATTCATCGAAAAGGCATTGCATCACACCTTTGCATTTAAAATAGATCCCTTTTTGGCGATAAAATTGCCAACAACCTTAGCAGAAATTTCATTTGAAGAGCCACTTTGCAATCCATAGGCTTCAACTTGCTCTGCCATCCAAATCTCAGTTCTTGCAGGTGGTCTTTGTCAAATCGGTTATTATAAGCAATAATGTCACTGGATGGGTGATTATGCTTTGATGGGACGTCAATAAAATGAAAGACGCCATCTATAAAAAGCCTGACACAAACGCTAAACTCACATTCGCACCTTCTGGAAGGTTGTCGTTAAGTTAGATCATCTACCAATTTCCATTCTGTTTTTCTTCTCATCTCTATCACATTTAAAGGTATATCTTTTCCCGCCGTTAGATCTTCCTGTAACCAAAGGATAACCTAGTTTAGAGGAAAACTTCTTGTTATTATCTTTACTTTGTTGATGTAAAAGTGTTATTAAGGAAACAAAAATTAATCGCGTCTCGTGGCTTTATATGAGCAAGTAAAAGCCTTAGATCTGGCTACTAATAATGCACCTAACGTTGTTTGGGAACAACTGTGCGGCACTGCCATGGAAGATTGCGCCGCGCGGCTCTCAAGGCCGCCGCAGACTATAACCCATAAGGACTACTATATAGTGGGAGGCGGGGATTTGGGGCCGGGTCGTGGCCGCTGGGACCACAGCCAGCCAGCCAACCAGCTGGGAGGTCTCATTCCTCATTTCAGACTAGACACTACACCGTAGGAACCGCGCGCTGGTGGGCTCCTCAGGCCCTGAATCTTACTGTCTGCGTTTCACACACTATAGCGCTCACAACACATACTAGCTCACCCACACAGCCTTGCGCCGTCACATATATACCCATTTTTTATTCCTATCTCCACTATTAATACCGTAATTAGGCTATAAAATGGATGAATCTCTGCTGCCTGATTCGCCTGCACACACCGTGCTAGTTGCCGACCCCCCAGCTGAACCGTTATCACCAAAATCAGATTCCACACCGGCGCCCGAACCCGAACCTATACCAGCATCAGAATCACCATCGGCACCAATATCAATATTAGCCGCGCCCGCATCGCCCATTGCAGTGGCCCAGCCTGATATTCGTAATGATATCAATCAGGAGGCAGTTCCAGTTGGATCTAAGATGGACGCAGTACCCATGTCTGCCGCACCCCTTCCCAGTACTAATCCCTTTGAGTTGGCCATAAAGGTTTGGACCACCATCAACTTGACTCAACTCCAAAAGACCTTAGATGAGCAGGGGGTAGAGATTATTTCTAATCAAAAGACATCCTTAATTAGTCGTAAGGAATTAGCTACCAAGACCAAGGATTTCAAGAAACTACCCGATGAAGATAAATTAACCGATATAAAGCCATTGCTAAAGTCTTACCAAACTGAAATTGATAATTTAACCAAACGAGGCAAGGCCGCTGAATCTTATTTTCTCAATCTTTACCGTTGCCTCGCTGAAGCCCCCGATCCTAAGCCTCTCTTAGAGGCCTCAGTGGATAGTGTAATTTCGGCGTCCCATGTTGGTAAACTAGCGGCGGAAAATACCAAATTATCCAATCAGCTAAGCCGATACGCCGATTATGAGATCATTAAGGCCAAATTAATGGAAGTCGAAATGAAATCCATTGAAACCAGTAATGCCAAGCTTAAGGCTAAGGAGGCCGAAATGAAGGCTCTTTCTGACGAACGCGAACGTATTCACACACTCAAGGAGGAAGAATTGACTTCACAAGTTCAGGAGCTTCGTACTATCATTAGTGATTTGAGAGCTCAGGCAGATATCGCCGAATCAAAACTAGCTAACCGCACATCGAATTATGATGCCAAGGGGGTTGACCAATTGGATGATGGTACTAGTAATAATCCCAAGGCCACTTCGCCGTCATCTCCATCATCGTCATTATCTTTGAAGGATCGAGCTGCAGAACTGGAATTAGTCTCTAATGGACTCGAGCGATCTAATCGTCGGGCCCTAGAAATGGAAAATCGTAATTTAGAACTTCGTCAACAATTGGAAGAGTTAAAGAGTGGGTCTAAAATGGCGGAGATTACATCGAGCTTTGAATCCAAGATTTCAGACTTGGAACGCGACAATTCTCTCTTGGCCGGTAAATTAGAGATGATTCAAAGTAAAATCAATCAAACCAAATTACTAGAACAGGAGACCAATTTGAGTTTAAAGCGCGATATTGAAACCAAAAATAAGGAAATCAATGATCTCAGATTCAAGATCTCAAAGACGTCGGATTACGATGAACTGAAGCACGAATTAGATATTTTCAAAGCCATTGAATTTTCAATTGATGATGATGAAACCATCCCCGTTGATAATCAATCAAACAGCAATAACCCTAAACAATCATTAGAAAAGATGTTGTTGGCCCGTAACAAAAAATTAGAAAGTGATTTAACCGTGATGCGAAATTCCAACCGGGAACTAACTCAGCAGTTGGACCATTTAACCCAGCAAGTTGCCACGCTTGGCGAATCATTCGAATCGGCTAAACGATTGAATGAAAAGCTAGAAAATGATTTATTAAGGACGAATATTTCAGATACAATGTCCATTGTACCTTCAATTTCCGGCCCATCCGTTCAATACAGCAGGGGAGGTGGTAATAGTATGAAATCCGGTGGTAGTGCTATCAATGCGCACACGGGCCGTTCAGGTCGTATTTCTCCCACGAGCTCAATCATTAATGGCAGTAATCCCCGTGAACCCATGTTTAATGAACCTAATAATAACGATTCTAGCATCTTGCCCATCATAACGCAACAACGAGATCGTTTTAAATCGCGTAATGCCGAACTGGAGGAAGATTTACGTAAAAACTGGGCTACGGTGGCCGATCTTCGTAAGGAACTAGATGCCCTGAAAAAGGATAATATGGAACTGTACGAGAAGGCGCGTTATATGTCTTCTTATAGCGGTGATAATGGTAATGATACCAAGAATCGTGGTGGATCCAATTTTGGTTCGTCGTCTAATAATAATAATAACGGCCAATCGGTGAATAGATACCGTGAAGCCTATGAAGAGGGTCTCACGCCATTCCAACAGTTTAAGGGGCGTGAAACCGAACGGGTTATTTCTAACATGACCCCCGTGGAAAGAATCGCATATCAGTTCACGAGATTAATACTGGCCAATCGAACCAGCCGAAACCTTTTCGTTGTTTATTGTTTGGTACTACATATTTTAGTCATGTTTATTATGATGTATGGTATTAGTGTATATGAAGGTGTAAGTCCTCATCTTTCGGAATTATCGCCAGACACCTTTGTTGCCGCAGTTCCTGTTGATATTTAATTTTTAGAAATTTGAATATAGCCTGGTATGTGTAAAACTGTATGTATCTATGTATGTACAAAAATTTGAAAATATAAGCAGCTTCCCGATGTCAATTACAGAAAAGAAATAGCGAAAAGAAATATAGAAATGAATAGAGGACCTTTTGTTTTATTTTGGTTTGGTTTGGTTTGGTTTCTTGGAGCAAATCTATCTACCATTCTTAGTCAATTTTCTTAATGGACGTAACTGAGAATGAGAGAACTACCGAGATGACGACGAATATCAGCGTAATCAACATCGTGAGTATCTTCGACTTCACCCCATCTTTCAGTTTGAAATTTAGTTTCAAGGCCGACTGCTTCAGCAATGTCTGAGATAGTCATTTGGCGTCTGATAACATTGGTGGCTGCAATAATACTCTTAGCGGAAAGAGTAGTTCTTTCAACGGCGGTTAATTGCCATTCATCCAAAGTCATAAGCCAGTCACATACTTTTTGCTTGGTTTCGGGGGTTTGTCTATTACCAATAACACCGAGATCAGAATCCATGTAAGTCAACTTAACGCCCCAGAATTGTTCGATTTCGGAAATAATAGGTCTGTAAATCTCCTCTTGGGCGGTTCTTAATCTACCATCCCATTCTTCAGTGGGAGAAAAGACAACAAGAGTATCAGTATCCAAATAAGGCATAAGATCCTCAATTATACTGGTTTGTACTTCCCTATTACCTCTGGTATCGATAGCTCGCGATGATAAGGATGTAAGGGGTAAAGAGAAATTTTTAATTTTCAATGAGGGTAAAACAGTCCATTCTTGAACGATCATATGAGCCAGGGGCTTCTTACTGGCAGGTATTATTAATGGGTTACCAGCGGGGGTCTTGATCGTCTTGTCATCTAACTGGATGGCAAAGTCACCATTAGCTAATTCCTTAATCGATACCTTTTCCCAGAACTTGCTCAAACCCTTTTCCAACATATTCGTCTCGGTCCGAATATTATTTTCGGGTAAAAGACTTGTAACGTATTCCTGTCGCACGGAGCCTACGGAGCGTTCAGAGCTGTAGAATCGGGCGCCAGCGGTAGTTAAAGAACCACGCATAGTGGAGCGGGACAAGCTAGAAGAAACGAGCTTGGATGAAGCGAAAAGACCTCTAGAAATATTCAACATTGTATTTGGAGAACAGGAAGGAATATATGGTTAAAACCGTCAGAAATTCGGTATTTTAAGTCGATTATGTGATTCAGAAAGATTGCAAAAGGCCACTTGGATGCAAACTGATAGTTAAGGATTTGATCTGCCGGTTGGGACCTAATGCTAAAAACTTGACTTCTGCGAATTGCAAATTGCAAAATGCAAAATGCGAAATGCGCTTCGGTCCGGGATTTCGGGGCCTTTGCTATAAGCAAATAATGGATGGGTTTCGTGAAATATTACAGTCTCCTGTTTTCTAGTATATCCTTTTATCTTTTTTTATCTTTTTTCCTTTTCAAATTATTTATACTTTACATAATATGCTGATCGGTGTACATAAACATTCCATATAAGATAAGCTATACGGCACTGTAGCCACCACGATTATTACCGTTAACGGTTCCTAAAACCTTGGAGAAGAAATCACGCACTATGTAAGGAACGTCTCGAATGGCTTCATGGTTAGGTAGGCTATTCATAGGCACAGTACCATATCGGTTATAACTAATCCAAGCGCCACCGATAGCGTAAATGGCGAATCCAAGAACAAAGAGAATGAAGAACCAAGTAAACCAACCCCAGCTGTCATCCTTTGTACTTTCATTATTATTACCATCATCCTTTCCAGGCTTCTTTTTATCGTCATCGGTGGGATTTTCGTTATAAGACTTTTCACAGGCGTGGATGGTCCAATAATTTAACGTCAGAACCTTAGAATCCCAGTCGACAAATGTAAGACCTTGATTTTCCTTTTCTTCATTGTTCTTAGGACAGAGGTATTCAATCACCGTACTCAGGGATGCATTTGATGACCCCCATTGACCGCCGTGTAATTCCATACGAACGCCTTCCTTATTCTTATCTCTACCATTACGCAGACGCTTGAATATAGGATCCAATTCTGTAGTTTTGGTCTCGCCCTCACCTTCGCCGTCCTGTACACTTAATTCACCCGCCACAGGGATAATTTCCGTCAAAACGGGTTTGTCCATATCGGGCACCTTAACCCGCTGGATACCACAAACGTAGCTACCTTGAGGACATTGTTTATTACCGGGGATATCATCATTACGTTCCAAAGGGCCACAGGGGTTAACTGACCATGTCATTGTTGTCACACTAGGGGGAGTGTCCTGTTTGACATCCACCGAATGAGCGCCGGCCAAGGCCGACAAATCGAACTTAGCGCCATCGACTTCAATCAATTTACAGTCGAAAGAGGCGTAAACTTGCGCCGCCAAAAGCAGCGGACTTATAAATAGAGATCTTCTCATAATATTTCGTTGTATATTCGCACAATACCGGACACGAAATTTAGGGTAAAATCAAGCTTTAGCGCTGGGGATATTAGCACAGTGGACACTCTCGCTGCCTTCCAGTTGGGGTTGCCTCATCGGACCGGACCCGTACGCACCCAGATTAGTCAGCGTGGGGCCTTTGGGAGATCTGTGCAACGGCTCATCATTGCTATCAGACTATACAAATAAAATACAACACAACACAACACAATACAACACAATACAATATAATACAATATTTTTTTAAAGAGTAAAAATGTTACATTATTAACCGCCGATATTCGGTTGAAAGAAGGAGAAATAGATAGGGAAATAGTAATATAGATAAACGGGGAGGGGGTGGGCTAAGAAATACATAAGCAAAAGAATAATAATAAAAAGAAGCAAAATGAAATGTTTTATGGAAAATGGAGATTAATGGACAAAATAAGATTTACTTTAAACTGAAAAAAGAATTTTAGTTTAAGATAACTTATTTACCAGATCTCATGTATCTACCAACAACGATACAATGATCTCTCTCATAAGGTTCTAATGTAAGTTGTTCAAGGGGCTTGATTCTTTCTTCTCTAAGCTTTTGGACTTCTCTAGCGAAGACGGTTTCGGCTTCGATAGTGGAGTCAATACAGTTAGCCTTAATAGAGATAACAACACCACCTTGATCCTTAAGGAATAAATGAGCGTTAAGAGCGATAATTCTAGCTTGATCGGGTTGAGCAACATCGGCGAAAACGACATCAACCATGCTGATAAGCATTCTGTACTTTTGAGGGTGACGGGCATCTTCAATAATAGGGATAACATTAGGTCTCTTCTTGGCCATAGAGATCAATTCACGACCGGGTCTGTGAGAGAATTCAACGGCGTAGACAATACCTTCGGGACCGACAACATCAGCGACGTGGGAAACGGAAGTACCGGAAGCGGCACCAAGGTAAAGAACCTTCTTACCGGGGGCGATGAAAAGATCATCAATACCACCTAAGATACCAGCGGCTAACTTGGATCTGAAAGGATTCCAGACTCTGTATTCGACCTTCGTAGAGGGTTGATCGGCAACGGTAGAAGGAACATCGACAGAAACTCTCTTTTCACCGTAAACGGAATCACCGGGGGTTAAATTCTTGGTAACAAGTAAATCTTCCTTACCACGGGCAATGAAAACACCAGCATGTCTGTGGGGTTCAATAATAACCTTAGCACCACCACGGGCACCACCAGCAGAAGAACCACCACGGCCACCTCTGGCACCACCTCTGGCACCACCTCTGGCACCACCACGGCCACCACGGTCACCACCGAAGCCACCTCTGGCACCACCACGGCCACCACGGTCACCACCGAAGCCACCTCTGGAACCACCACGGCCACCACCGAAGCCACCTCTGGAACCACCACGGTCACCACCGAAGCCACCTCTGGAACCACCACGGTCACCACCGAAGCCACCTCTGGAACCACCACGGTCACCACCGCCGAAGCCACCACGGCCACCACGGCCACCACCGAAACCACCACGTCCACCAGGAGTGTAAGACATTATGTATATAAGTTAAAAGAAAAAAGGGAGTCTTAAAAGATGATTATTGTTCTTTTGTTTAGTACTTTAAACAAAAAAAATAACTGACTTTTTTCAAAGAGATTAACTGTTTGTATAAGAGAAAAAGAAGAAACTTCGAAAACGAGAAAATTAGAGAGGGAGGTTGGAAAAAAAAAAAATGAAAAATGAAAAAATGAAAAAAATAAAAAAAAACGAAAAAAACTTAGAAAAAATGAAAAATTGGAAAAAAAAACGCAAAATTCGCGAGAAAACGAAAAAAACTTAGCAAAAAACGAAAAAATATTAACAAATCATTCTCTCCCGTCATCTGCGGCTGCGACTCCTCCCAACGTCAATTCCATGCGCTTAGTCAGTATCACCTCATGCTGACTCGGCCCCACCCTGGGCGCTGATTGGCTGCCAGCTGGGAGCTTAGGGCTTAGCCCTAATGCCCCGGGTTATGAGCCAGTTGTTGAGCCAGCCCAACCACGAATATATATCATTCCACCCGTTTATTCTTCTATCAGTCTATTAGTTCTATATACATACATATATATATATATATGTTTTATATAGCATAAATAAAAAATTACCCCTTGACGGTATTAATCGCACGTGCCAACCGATCAGCATCACCGCCGCTCCCGACTCGAAACAGTGTCATAACGTTGCCCTGGCGTAGTTGAACATCCACGGTCGTGCCGCGTCGCACAAGATTTTGGGCCTCAAGCGTGAATTCATGTAATTTATCGCCCAGGTTGCTGGAATTGGCCGGGTGCGTGTTGCGATTAAAGACCTCAATGGTGCCCTTTTGGGGTTCTTCTATTGACCGCCCTACCACAATAATGGTCTCGCCTGAGGTGATTTCTTGCCATTTAGTGCCATTCCACCGGGACACCATTACAGCCCGCACAGTACAGGCAATTATTTTAGTCCCATCTGTAGATATACCTCTTGTAAACGACTTTGTAGATTTAGGGTGGGGTGGTCGGTTCCGTTTCACAGGCGATGCCGATCGAGCCCGTTGGCGATGTAGTTCACGTTCCTGTTTAGCTCCGTCGTTTAATGATGGCATTGAACGCGGATCAGTATTGGTTGCGTATAGAGAAAACGTCTTGGCCTGTCGAGCCACTGTAGAATTCACCGAACTAGATTGAATACTGTGATTAATCGATGATGAAGGTGATAAAGTCGGGGGATCTGACAACAACGATAGTGATGACGCTGAGGTCAATCCGATCGATTCACTCATATTGTTATGACTGGGGTCGTTGTTCGTAACGCTATGATAACTATCGATAGTATTCACTGTATTCAATGAGCTCATACTGGGCCCCTGTGCTAATTCAAATGGGGAGTCCATTGCTCGCGCCGTTTGTGGTTCGAGGCTACTTTGTGCATCCTCATATATCAATGAAGTGTCGGGATTTAAAGGTTCTGATCTCGAAACGGGGGTCGATTTAGGCGTAGGTAATGAAGCTAGTACGGGTGTGTCCGAATCGTAGCCCGTAGTTGGCGTATTTTGATCATGAATCTGAATTGGGGTCTCCGAGGTGTTGAGTTGGGCCACAGGTCGCACCAGGGGTGTATCATCATCGTCGCTGATATTAATAACTTCAACTTCAGCTTCAACTGCTTCTGAGGTCGCAAGGGATGTAGAAGACATTACCGACGTCAAATCTGTATAAGATGTCTCGGTGGATTCTTGTGCGGTAGAGAGTTCTTGCATCGGCAAAACAGTGTCATCAGATATTGATGGAATCATCTTTATGGTGTTCACCATCTCACCACTCACTAATCGCATAGTGGGCCTTTGTAATTCCCCGGCCGTCTGGTTACCATTCTCATTATCATTTTCTTCATCAGATTCATAATCGTGATCGTCGATTATTATTGGATCCTCATTATTTTGCGTGGTTTCATTAAACGACAAATCACGCGCGCGCGCAAAGTCTAGTTTCGCTGTAACAACCTGAATAGAGTTGTTCCCGTTAATATCATCTAATAATTCCAATGAGTCAGTTTCACTCAAACCAAAGTCAAAGTCTTCACTCAACGAGCCCGATAAATTTGGCGAAAATGATGGCATTAATGGCGATGAAGACGAAATTGGTAATGGCTGAGTAGATAATTCATCATTAGTGTTTTCGCATGGTGGCATTGTCTGAGTATTCTCTGTCAATTCTACCTCTTTCGCAACAAGTGGTGGTTGGTGGTCAATAAACATCAGCTGCTCTTCCCGGTGAGCCTCTCTTGCCACACCCACTGGAACCATTCGAACGGTCTCGATAGCTGTGGGCTCTAATAGGGTCTCTCCATTTACTGTGGGTTCAGGGGCTCTAGCATCACCCAATATTTGGGGCGATGAAATATTTCGTCTCATAGGTTGTGTGGGCATGGATGGCACCGGATTGAATTTTTCATTGCCTGCGGTGGGTGTCAAAATCAACATAGAAGAACGGTGCTTCAATTTTCCGGAAACATTACGAATTTTTGACGAAAAGCTCTTGAAGAAGTTAGCCTTGGGCAAACCTTGGGCGCTGTTATTACGAGTCTTCGAATAGCTCAAATTAGGCTCTGAAGATATTGTTCTCATATTCGCCGTCGGTGATGCCATATAGGTTAAATTTGAGTCATTGTCTAATTCTCGCCATTCGTACGGGCTACTCATTGATGTCAGCTGGGGTAGCGCTGGTGTCACATTAGCCTGATAAGATGCTGTGTAAGGCGAAGAATCTGGTCTAATTTGAGGCGGTACTGGTAACGGCAATGACGACTGCGTATCAATGTCCACATCTGAGTAAAGGTTCATTGAGTTAATCCCAGATTCGATCATGGCTTGTTCTTGCTCTTGTAGTTCCCTGAGAGTTATAGTCTGGTTGGAATCATCCTGGGCATGTGTGATATCTAACCGCTGGTTAACAGCCCGAATCATTAATTGATGAGCTCGTGGGTGGCCTTCATCTGCAGGAAAATTGTTAGTGGTGATAGTAGCCATAGTAGGTTCATCAACTGTCACGGCCACAGCCATATTGGCGTCATCTGAATCATTATTCTGGACCGGAGATTTAATGATATTTATTGGTGCTTTAGCTGTAGAAGGAGTCATTGGTAGAGGTATCGTTGGCGGTGATTTCATGGGTTGATTTGAGCCTTCTTCGGTATCAGTATACCCAAATGACATTGTCCTTTCCACAGCTACGGGTCTCGTAGATTGTCGTAAGGGTGATCGCTGATTGAGCGTTATCCTGGTAGGGGATAGTTGAATAGGGGATGCCTTAATGGGTGATTTCTGAATTGGGGAGGCTCTTATGGGTGACGTTGAAAAGTTAAACCCAAACGGATTAGAAGCCTGCATTTGGTTGGTAGGACCCAGACTTGGACCAGGCATTGGTATAACCGACGCTCGCTGATTTGAGGCTGATGATGTTAATGAAGATGCAGATAATGATGATGATGATTTCTTAACTTGCGATAACCCAGGGTTGGCTCTAAATGAGCCATTTGTCGATGATAATAATGGGTCTAACGACCGTTGTTGGTTATTATATGCTAATGTGGTAGATGGATGTTGTCTTGATTGTAAAGATGATGAGGATGACGATGCTGATAATGATGCCGATAATGATAATGCTGATGCTGAAGGTGATGGTAGTGGCGAAGGAGCTGGGGATATTCTTGGGGGTTCTTGTGGGTAGGAGGATGCAAAAACTGAATCACGAGCTTCACGATTCATAACTCCATCAGCTCCGTGGCCGTAGCTGGTGAAAGCGTTGGCGAACAATTTGAGCAGTTGTCGTCGCCAATAAGCCATTTGGACCGAGTCCGGGCAGTCAAGAATAATTTTGTAGTCTTTTCCATTGAAGGAAGAGTCGAGCACAATCGTTGCTGGTGTTGAGTTCGCGGAAAGTGTTAGTTCACCCATACGAAACACGGGGAAAATTAAAGATCGGCCTAAAGTCTCCAGAGTGCATAATGCCAAACCAGAAAGAATTCCATCGTTGTTGCTATTATCACCGTTATTGAAATCCCAAGCGGGGTCTTGCTCAACAATGAGCCCCAAACTCGTATTACTGGCATAATTACGAACCGGATCTGACTTCAATAAAAATGCTTCTACCATGACTCGCTCGGTGAAATGCTTAGGTAGACCATCCAGGTTTAAGTTGTTATTCCGAGTGCTAGGGTGCAGGAGCGTAAACTGGAAATAATCTCGTTTCAGGCATTTGTTTAAATCAAAGGTAGCAGCCACACGTACCAGGTTACGATCGAAGAAATCCACCACATTAGTGAATAAAATTCGGCTTCGATCAATTTCCCGACGTTGGGCCTCAAGACGTTCCCTGGACAGATGGGATAATGATTTATAAATCAGACTCAACTCACCACAATAGCGTTTATCTTCATCACTATTGGTTAAAGAACCGTCATGATGGTGGTCGGGGGTACTGGTAGGTCTGATTTCGGCCTCGCCTAATTTCTGGAATAGCTTTTGGAGGTATCGGATGCGCACAAATGGTCGACGGAAGAGATAGAGTAAATATGGAGGATCATCCGGGTTGTATATGTACTCATTCACATAGGCAGTATAGAAGTCCTGAATCTCGTATGCCCATCTAATTATATCAGTGGTATAATACCCCTGTAGTTGAGGTTGTTGTTGGTGGCCCGTAACCAAGGCCTCGATTAATGTCATTATAGAATCATTATGACCACTGGCGTCATTATTATCTTCAGCTAAAATCCGCAAACATTGTAGCAGATCTTCGATATAGACAGACTCGGTATATTTTAGGTCCTGAAGTAGCTGGAAAGTAGAGCCCGTTGGCGAGATGGGGTCATGAGAGTAGTTTAAGTTTACGAGGGCGGAGGGGTTAGTCGAAGGGTCCGCCAACGATGAGGTGCGGTGAAATCGCTGGAAATCAAACTCGTCCAGTTTATATTGCATAATTAGGACGCGCTGTATACGTGTGCGAAACCAAACGAGCGATAATACACAAATCTAGATCTAGATATCTGACAGGGGGAAACGAAGATAAGTATTACAGCCAAAGATAGTAGGAGAGGGTCATCGGTGCTGACATAACTGACGGTGGAACGCGCGACTCAAATGCATCCCAAGGCTGGACTGCAGAACCATCAGTTGGGTGTTGAATACGAATTTGTATACACGAGGGCGGATTAACTTAAGGAATGAGAAGCTTGTTGCACACAGTACAGAATTATTTAGAATGGAATAATATATATATATATAAGATAATAAGGGACAAACAAAGAGTTCAAGTAAGAGATATATGCGGAATAACTTGACCCACGAATGATGAAATATAATATAAACCAGAAGGAAAAAACAGAAGAAAAAACCTTCTTTTCCAAAATATAAACCGAAAATCCCGAATTCATACAATGAAAGAATGAGAAAAAGAACTTAATAAAAATAAAAAAAATAAGAAAGATAACTGTAGCCAGTAACCAATGCACGCGACAAGACGAAATTATGTCGATAAAAATACAATTAAAGAGAAGATGTCTAAGGGCGGGGATTCGGACGAATAAGCGGGAAGGACTCCTTAATTAGATCCCAGGTAGATTCGCCTTTCTTAATGGCTTCCATTTCACGTTGGTGTAAACTGGTGAAGGGCAAGGAATACTGACTGTAGAATTCCAAAATATCTTCCTCGCCACAGGCACCAAAGAGGTTGAGTTTACCAGTGTCTTTGTCATGGGATTTCTCCATGATTTCCTTCCGGATAGCGTTTCGCTTTTCTTCCTTTTTCTTCCTTTCGCGCTCTTCCCTTTCCTTCTTTTCGCGTTCTTCCTTTGCCTTCTTTTCGCGTTCTTCCTTTGCCTTCTTTTCACGTTCTTCCATTTCCTTCTTTTCACGTTCTTCCTTTTCCTTCTTTTCACGTTCTTCCTTTTCCTTCTTTTCACGTTCTTCCTTTGTCTTCTTTTCGCGTTCTTCCTTCTCCTTCTTTTCGCGTTCTTCCTTTTCCTTCTTTTCGCGTTCTTCCTTTTCCTTCTTTTCACGCTCTAATGTTTCCTTATCTTTTTCGACTGGAGCAGCTCGTGCAATTTTGGCTTGAGAAGTGCTACCTTCAATCTCACGCTTAGTGAAATTACTTTGATAGGTTTCTTCGTAGAATTCAACCGATAACTCTTTACAACGATCATCCGTCACCCAATCATGCAACGTGGGGACGAATTGATATGACCGAAACTTGTCGTTGGTTAAACCACGAGGATATTCACGTTTGAGCAATTCAGTGTAAGCATTAGGGATATAAGCCGGCACACCTTCAAATAAAGTACGGCGTAATGGTGAAATATGATCCAGATTATACTTGTGATTATTTTTACATTGGAATCGTGGTAATCCAGTCCATTTAGATCGGGATCTTTGCTTGGTATCTTTGGACTGGGGGTTTTTCAGTTCCGGGTTATAAAGGAATTTTAAGACTTCACCCTTAGGGGTTTCGGGGTAAGCAAGACCAGTGATATCCAAGTACATGCCTGAACGTGTATCGATAAAACGAGCATCAATAACGTTATTACCATTACCCCGAGAACGCTCGGCATACCAGGATCCGACCTCAATATAATAACGACCATCACCATCAACGGGGTCCTGAACGACCAATGTATTATTATAACGACGGGCAAATCTATCCAATTCTTTGATGGGCATTTGAATATCTCCATCGGTATCCCAGGGCATAGTTAAACCATTCCAGTACCAACCCAAGAGCGTACCATGTGAAAGCCAAGAAACAATACCCTCATTTTCCGTAAACTGTAACCAAGTACGTACTAAATGATGAATTGTATCTCGCTTATCACTATTTTTTCGCACATGTTTGAAGAAACGCCAATCGTAATGACCACCGTGTGCTGCACGATCGTTACGCAACACTGCTTCGTAAAAGAATTTAGGTGCTTGACCCGCCTCTTTCACGTACTCCTGGATCTTTACCGAATTAATTTTAGCTTCGTCAGTCAATTGATCCTGATCAACGATACCGGTAAAATTAGTGACCTTATCAATGTCTAAAATGAAATCATCTTGCGTTAAATTTAAGAATTGACGATCTACAGGAGGTAACAACGCTTGCGGGAGAGGCTGAAGATCAGGTGAAGATTCAATAATATCAAATAACTTGCGTCCGGTAGCAACTTTACCAAACCTTTTCACAACCTTATCATAAACCAAAATATCGTCTTGACGATCCGCCATCGGTGCCTTGTTATCACTCTGGTCCATAACGGGGAGATTAGATCTGGCTGATTCAGTACGATTAAAATCCACATAAAAGATACTATTATTGGAACGATCAGTCATATTGGAATTCACCAAAACGACCTTGTTGGGAATAGTACCATAGAGATCCAAATAAGCATCACCAATACGGGCTTGTTGTAACTCCACAGAACGTTGACGGGACGGTCTTGAGAACGATAAACCAGATAATTGGGCCGTCCAGGGGAATAACCAAGCGTAAGATGATTGGCGCACGGTTTCAATTGAGTCAACCAAGGGTTCCACACGGGTAAGATCAACCCAATCGCGCCACTGGAAAACATAGGACTCCGGGTCACGCAATAAATTACGCAAAGCGGCATCGGAGTTGAATGGTCTTTTAACGGCTTTATCTTCAGTGAAATCGTAAGAACTGTAAAGGTATTTAGAACCCGAGCCGGTAGCTGATTGATAAAATCCCTGTATGGCTAAACTGAGCTGATCATGAACTTCAGCGGTGTTGATTTCGTAATATGAGGCTGAAGTACTTAATAAAGCATAAGCTGCTAAAAGAAAGACGATTATTTTACCTAATAAGGTGGTACGAATAAACCGAATAGGATAAAATATAGATACTTTAATCAACTTGATGAAAATGGTCATAATTTGGGAAGGTTGAATTTTAGTGTGTTGATTCATGGTGGAGGAATTATATGATTTAGCCATATTATCATTATAAGATAAAGGCGACGAACACCTGGTATCATAAGGTGAGGATGGCGCTGATGAGTTACCAGAGGAAGTTATTGATAAATCAATACTATCTTTCAGACGATTTGAATGATAAGATGGTAATGAAAATTTCATATCAATGTCACTATCGCTATTAATGTTGGAATAAAGATATGATTGTTTTTCAGTTGAATCAGATTCTGACATAGTTATGGAGGGTGGGTGGTATTAATTTAGAAAACAATAAGCTAAAGAGGCCGAATGAAACAGCGGTTCGTATGATTAAATAAGCAGAATACTAGTGTTTAAAGAGATACTAAAGAAAGTAAACGAAATTTTGAATCATTGAAATGATTAATGCTGAGTAAAACGAACGAAGTGGGGCAAGTTTTAAGAAATGATACCACAGAGAACGAATGTGAGAAGCAATGTTGAGGTCGAGGGTGAATAAATTTAGTCCAAGAGATAAGATGAGTAAAATGCAAAGATAAAAAAAAGAGTGTTATAGATATCACTTAAATTCAAGGAAAATAAAAAGAGTGACGAGCAAAGAGTTAAGAGTGAAGAGTGACGAGTGACGAGTGAAAAAGAAAGGTGAGAAAAGAGAAAAGAAGAGAGCAGGCGCCAAGCAAAGGAACGGGCAAGATGAATGGGGGCAGATCCAGGGCAGGTTCAAAGCACTAAAAGCAGGCGAGAGACAAAATCGAAAGTTTATACGCAACCGAAATCGTAATAAGCGGCATCCATTGCTGCAGGTATTTTCTGATTAAGTACAGGGGAGGTTGGGTCAGCTTGGTGAAGTGGCTGTAGGGTGCAATGTTTTGGTCTGCTTGGCATCTCAGCAACACAAACGCTTAGATCTGGGAGATCTGGGCTGATCCAATACGGCGTTTGTGCATCATAAATGGAAAAAACAAATAATCAATAATCTGATTGATAAATTTCATCGAATAAAACAAATTGGAATTGAATTGGAATGAGCATTTTCAATGAAAAAAATTAAGCCCTGTTGGCAGCATAGTACACGTACACCAAATACACCCGGCAGAACTTTCGAGTCCCAATCTCAGTGAGAAAACCCAAAGAAAATCAGAGGAAATGAAAAAAATGCGTCCTGTGGGAAAGGCTTGTAGTGAAACAGGAGTGAAGCCATGCATAATAAAAGCCGCACATACAGGAGGAGGCTAGCCCTTATGCATGCACGCTACTGTCACCGGCGCTCACCCATAAATCTGCCCCATTCTTCTGGCGTTTTACGTACTACGACGGTAGGCTTCTGTTTGACGGTCTGCGGGGGGGATTACGTCCTGGCGGCCTCATCCAGCGCGCCCGCTGTGTGGTAGTGCATCGTAAGGCGTGGCTGGTGGGAGGTGGGTAAGGGTTGCTGCCCCCGGCCTGCGTCTCTTATGCCGCGGTTGCAAGTGAAACTAAGGGTACGGGGTGCCTCAAACACCGCTAGGAGCACATCGCGCCTATAGTGACTACAGAGGAAAATAAGAACGAAATTAGCTCAACCTACCTGACGCGGTCCTCAACTGCCCTCCAATTGTAATGTAAGAGTCTTGAGAATCTTACTTACGGGTCTTGAGAATCATACTTACGAGTCTTGAGAATCATATTTACGGGTCTTGAGAATCATACTTACGAGTCTTGAGAATCATACTTACGAGTCTTGAGAATCATACTTACGAGTCTTGAGAATCATACTTACGAGTCTTGAAAATCATACTTACGAGTCTTGAGAATCATACTTACGAGTCTTGAAAATCAAGGCCCATTAGTCATTGTATAAAAACGGTGCATTAGCTGTGGAGAGGCCATGCATTAGCTGTGGATATCTGTACACTTAGCTTGGAAATAATGTGCCCTTGGTTTTGAGATGATGCGCCCTTGATTTTTCAGATCCAATTCTAAGGTGTGGTCTAAGATCTTACGGGCCGCTGGCCGTGTAAATTAAATTTAAATGTCTCATCGGCGTTTTACGAGGGTTTCACTGACCGGTGCTGTTTTTTAGGTTGTTATCATGGGGGCCTCATCGGTGTGTCTCGTAAAAGGCCAAGGTTGGTCGGGTCATAATGTTGAATAAAAAATTATTCACTATTTTTCTTTGATAACCTTATTAGGTTGGGTTCGCTTTAGTTTCGTTTAATTTAATTTAGGAAGCCTTAGGTTTCTCTAATCCCAGGTATAGTTTATTTCACCCTAATTCTCTGCATTGTGCATTTCCCTTCATTTGCTCGAACTTGATGCGTTTTCATTACTTTGGTTTATCTTTATTTGTTCCACTATATTCCCTCTTGGTTTTATCGAATCTTTTAGTATCCACTAGCGTCCTTTATTTTACCAATCATTACCGCTAGGTAGTCCAGTAACCCGTCACCTAAGCGCGTCTTAAGGCGATGTTTAAGCAATTGCCGTATAAGCCGGCCCGGGCCGCCTAACATATTGTGCTTAGTCATCGGGTGGGATCTGATCCTTCCCTTCACTGCAGGTTCGGCGTCCAAAAATCCATTCTCACCACCGTCCGGCTGGGCCATACAACTGGGATAACTCATGTACACGCTTATCCAGGGTAAATCACCTGCCAAATTAACCTCTATATTAACGTATCTAAACTTCAACGAAGGTGAACCCAAACATGGATCGTAATATACCTACCATCAGCACTTCATCTGACCTGGCTTCGCCCATTTCAGCTCCTCATTCGCCGGCCTTATCAACACAATCTGACTTTGACGGCCCGAGTCCGTCCGTTATCTCCAGCACTCACTCCTCACACTCTCATACCTCCTCGCGTCGGTCAGCTTTACGTGAGTTCTATAAGATTCAACAACAGAATCAACGTCCCTCAAGTACGCCTTCACGTTCATCTTTAGATTCTGAATCCGCTGATACCATTACTGAATCCGAATTGGATAACCGGCAGAATGATTTCCCGGACTTTGACGACTTGGATGATAATGATGATGATTTAGACGATATCAACCATAAAAACAGTTGGATGAATCGTATGATTGATCTCAATCCCCAATTTCAGGCCTCTGAATACGTGGATAGCCTTTTTGACCGTTCGGCCGATCCCAACACTTCACTGAAATCTATCTTAAAGCAAGAGACCGACCTTTTGGCATCAATGAGGGCACTCAAAAGTGAACAGAAGGCCCTTGTGTATAATAATTATAATAAGCTGATTAATGCTTCGGTGATGCTGCATGGGTTAGAACGTGAATCTACCTTGGGCTCGGATGAAGAGATCCAAACCCTGCGTCGTAATTTGGCTACCATCGAGTCTGATCTCACGCGGCTGCCCACTCATTTGGCGACTAAGAATATAAAGAAAACCCCTGAAATATCAACCGAGAAAGTAACTGATCAGGCATCAAATACCACACCATTATCCAAGAAATCAATTTTTCAATATTTGCTTAATTCACCAACGCGCTTACAGTCCATGTTATCTTCAGACACCCCTACGCCCTCGCAAACTCAACTTGCCCAGCGGGAATTTGAACTTATCCAGAAGCTTATCAATCACTGGTTGGCCCCGTCGAACAGTGGCACCATTGGTTTGAATTTAGTGACCCGACATCAGTTGGAGTTGGTCTTGGAGGGTTGTCAGGCTCTGTTTGGGCCATCCAGTTGAGTAATCCTTAATTAATGAACTTAGTTTTTCTATAATCACATATGTATGTTGGTTGTTTTTAGATTTATGATTAATTTCGTTCAATCTCAGTCCTACTTTTGGCATTGGGTTTACCTCATGAGTGAATGCATTGAATGAATGGTAAACATATGTAAATTATTTAGTACTGTGTGGAATTATATGTGTGATTATTTTTAAATAGCATAATTCATACAAAAAGAAAATGTGGAGTTTTCGCATTAAATTAAAGTGTATTCGAGATTCTCTGGGTTTTATGAATTTAATACATGTTGATATCAAACTTTAAAACCATGTCTGGGCCTGGGTCTGGCCGTGTAATGGGTGTATTCCGTAGACTTAGCCCTAAAAAATGATGAACTTAAAATTAATACCTCCATTGTTTAGATTATCTTTCTTCTATGCTTCCATATTTTGGCTCATTTGGCTTGAATTTTGGCTGCTGATGTATATCGTCATCCATGGTTTTGGACAATAACAAAAGTTTTGAGTAACTGTTTATATAAATTTGGAAATCGTATTAGTTTTCTCCAGAATATACTTCAAAAGATTTTTGCTGAAGGCTTTCTTTGGGCCGTTATTATTACATATCAAATACAGATCCCTTAAGCTTAAATATTTCGAATAAGTTTTCCTTTCTGATTTCAAGGTAATGACGTGTGTGATAAAACAAAGAAACGTATTTTAGGTGCGGCTTTGATATCCCTTAAATACGTTTCTTTGTTTATCTAATCAAATTTTGGTTTTTTTTCTATGCTGGAATAGAATACGGAGATCCTGGAGAGGTAGAGTTTTAAAACTCTGTATAGATCTATTTATATTATATAAGTCTCCTGGAAAAGAAGAATAGGATAGAAAAATCCGGTGTAGAAAAAAGAATTATACTATTGGTTGAAACCAAATACCTATACCGTTATAATTAACAAGCTTTGCTTCTTTTATCCACCCTTTCCACTATTTATACTTCAATCTTTTGGTTGGGATTTCCAACAGGAAGTAAATATTATTTTTTATTTTTGCTGGCTTTTGTAAGAAGCAAATAATTTCTTATTTTTTGTAACCAACTATGATAGGGCTACTTTAGTTCGGATCCATGTGCTGAAAGTAAAAGGTAATATAAGGCAAACTATAGGGATTCTTATTTAGGTAGTACTATATTATATAAATATAATAACTTTATTTAACAGAAACTAAGTATGATAGTAATTGTAGAGATATAACAACCTACGCTTCACTAGGGGGTTAAGTTGAATACGAAAGGGTTCTTTCACCAACCTGGTAAGTCCAATTAAAGTTTGCAAGTTGATGTGTGCTTTCTGTTCAAGAAGAAGTAATTTTTTGTTTTAATCTCGTTAATCTAACTTAGGTAAAATACAGATATATACACCCGAATTTCCTTTACCATTTATTTTTATAAGGTTTATAAGGCCTTATAGTCGCCAAATTTTTGTTGTTGGGCGTTTAGTGTAGTTGGTTATCACGCATGATTTGCATTCATGAGGTCTCTGGTTCGACTCCGGAATCGTCCACTTTTTAAAATTACCGAAAATCTTATAATTTTTTAGAAAAGCCATATACCTGGGGCTGGCTGAATTCCTTCCCCTATTCTTGGTACTATGCATTAACTAACATTTTCATTTTATACTTACTTTATGTTTCACATAAAGCTCGCGCCCGTTTCAGGACCCTAGCGCCTGCACCTCTGCCCCTAGTGAGTAATACCATAATTTTTTACGAGAGAAGAACGTACTGCATGTCAGGGGTTCATCCGAATTATGCATCTCTGCATGTTACCACTAATTGAGCATGTTTCTTATTTCTTACTTAAATTTTCTCTTGAAGGAGGGAATTAGATATCCAAGTCTCTTTTGTGCAATTACGTTTTTAACTGTAGCCCTATGGCTGTTTTCCTAGTTTAACAATATATCATATTTTAACCACAAAAAACTCCATTATGGTGAATTATGTTTTTTCCGTATCAGAATATGGATAATTTCTAGTTGGCAAATAAAAACAGCGGCTTTACGGGGTATATTATTTTTACACTCCCTTAATATATCTTAAATAAATGGGTCCAAGTTGAACCCACCATATGTCCCCCGATGTTCGCGATGGTTTCTCTGGACCACGCAGGGACAGACAGCTGTCATAAATGCATACGATCCTCATTCCTCAAACTTTGTTTCGGCCCGCTTCTAAATGGCAATCACTCAGACCACAGATGCAGTTGAGTGCTATGCACAGCACACAGCTGGAAGTATGCATGCTTCTCTTTTCAAATTATACCATTGTAAGCCATTTCGGGGTGGCACTAATCTCAAAACCTTTTCCCTAAATCGATAACCTACTTATAGTCGCTATTTTTTTTACTCCCCCCAAACTGGCGCGAGCCTAATAAAATAATCCTCTTGATATTCAATTTGCTCGTGCATAATATGTAATAAGGGGCTTCGAATGTTATCCTACCAAACAGTATACCAACGTATCTATTAACATTTATGATCTGTTTATTCCATTTATAAAACCAGATTATTGACTTTATATTGATTCGTCTCTTACCGCAAGAGGCTCGGTAGCTGATGAGATGATTGCATAATGGCTTCACCCCCTTACACGAAGTTTTGCTGACGTCTCACTGGCAATAAAAACATCTTTTCTCAAAAAATAGGTTAGTCACGATATAAACTTTGTCGATTTGGTGGAAAGGTTATGGGGATAGGGCCACCCACCCCATAATTGAAGGGATTTTTCCCAAAGTGTAACGACGCGTAAGCACAAGAGACTAATGCGGCTTATCCCACGATATTTACGCAGTAGCAGGAATTGGAAACAAATAATAATCTAACAGTATTTTTAACATGCACTCTCTTGCATGGCAGTAGTAATTGATTAATGGTACCGTAATTCCTCTTTATCAACCAATGAAATGGTTATTTAGCCAAATATCTATTATGTAATTCAGCTCGAACCAAGTTTCTTTCGCTTAGATAAGACTATCTATAACAAAACATTTCAAATTTTGGAATTAGCGCATACAATTTTGGACTGATTCAGGATAATGAACGACATTTAAAAAAAACATAAAAGCAATATTATTTCATTATTCTCTTTACTTACGAATGCTTCATAAAATTTATATATTTACATTTAAAAAAGCTTTTTATATTGATAATTCTTTTATGAAAAAATGCCCTTATATCTAGAAAAATATAGTGTTTGCATGAATCATGACCTTTAAATTCTAAAGCATGGCATAGCGCTGCCAGAACTCGTCCAAACGGCCACTAAACCCAATGTTGAGAGGTCTCCTTCAAATGGAGACTACCGGAGGGCGCTATGTTAGAATGAGTTGATAGAATATGTTGGTGGAGAGGTGGTGGTGATGTCCCTCCCCTCAAGGGCAAGTATGCTTACAATAATTCCACCATATATATGGGGAGCTAAGTTACCCTGACTTAGCTTGTTAATCCACCTAAAAACACAAAATTGGTGGATTTTGGTACAAACTTCTTATCAAAAATAGAATAAAATTGTTATAATTATGTACTTTTTACTCTATTTTATTTTTCATGTTAAATTTTAATTTCGCTTTTGTTATTTCTAATTTATTCTATATTTTGAGTTTTGAGTTTTGAGTTTCTCTGAAGGTTTTCATTAAAAAGCACCATTCTTGAGTTCAGATAAAATTAGTTTAAATAAACTAGAAAATTGGTCCCCTCTCTTCCTTTTTTACTGCTTATTTCCATTAACCATTTAAGAGAACATTAACCCTTCTTATTCTACAAATTGATGACACTCGTAGCAACAACGTTTTATAAACAGTGTATGCTATTTACAGATGCAGTTACACGAGGTGAACTCTTATTCAAGGCTACCGAGCTTCGAATGAATTTGAAAGAATCACTTGCGACAAGGAATTATCATATTGTGATGTCTTTACATTTATATGTCGCTGCCCTTCATAATATGAATGCGGAATCTCCTCGTAATATCGACCTGGAAGCCAGAATATGTACGTGCGGGCTTTTCGAGAAGTATCACACGTCTTGTGTGCATTTCTTCGCCTTCTTTTATGAGCATAAAGGGGACTTCGATCTCATTGACTCTCATAATTATATTCCATCCCACTTATTTCAATGAAGAATTGCTCAAACTTTACAACCCAGCGGTTTATCCTGTCAGCATTGCAGCTGTTATGGAAAAGAAGCCCATTTCTGACGCACTCAAGCCTATTTATCCCGGGGGTAGATCACGACCTGAACGACATAAGTCTGCCCCCGAGGGTGGTTATTCAACAACGAGGAGTAAATACGCAAAATTTAGCAGACCAGGCCATAATTTAAGAACGAGCGTTCGCTGAACTGAGAATGAGGCAACTAAAGCAAAGAAGATGCAGGAAGCAAAAAGTAGACGGTGGAAGGTGAAAGTTTACGATAGGATGGTTACTACAAGTTAAAGAAGGTTATCGAAAAACAATTAATGTTTTTTCCAAATTCAAAAAAATAAATTGCCTCAAGCCGGAGTCGAACCGACGATCTTAGCATTACTAGTGCTACGCCTTACCAACTTGGCCATCAAGGCATTGGTAATATATTCTAATGAGTAAGCATGTTCGTTCTATAGTTAGAAAGGGTATTATAAAGAAAACTGTCGCCTATTTTGTTCTTTTTTTGGTTAAATGTCGCACAAACAACGGGTTATCCTTAATTTGATATTTAATCACTCATTATCCGAAGCCCATTGAGTTCATATATTGTATCCGGAGTCTCCGTACTCGCCTTTCCAGAGCCTTCATACTCGCCTTTCCAGAAAATAAAATATGAAATATCAAGATTAAGTAAATAACATAACACACCCACTGCATATAACCAATATTAAATTACTGACGTCTAATACCATCATAAGTATTCATTTGGTATAGATTTGTATATACACGTGTATTTTTCCTCGGTTCAATTAATAAACGAGTTTAAACCAAAACAAGCAAATTTTGAGAATTCTAAGAAGAGAGTTAATATTATTAATTTGGGTCTAATACAATACTCCTATAGACTACAAGCGTTGCAATATAATATATAATTATGCAGCTGGACATATAGAGGAGATAAACAGTAGAAAGGAAGAAAAAGCTCTTGCCTAAGATGATTCAAACTAAGAAATACACTGGGCAAAGTAGGCTATTTTTTTTATCAGTTACAATAGCTTACTCGAACCCTTACCACTGAGACACGAAAAAGTCGAAAGAGGGCGGTGTTGGCCTAATCGTTAAAGAAAACTAAAAAAATTAAATCCACCCACGCAGGGGCTCGAACCCTGGACATTTCGATAACCTCAAATGAGAAAATCTACATAAAAGTCGAACGCTCTACCAACTGAGCTACGCAGGTATAGTCGACCTCGGAGAGGGTTGAACTCTCGATCTTGCGATTAACAGTCGCACGCCTTAACCAACTTGGCCACGAAGTCAAAGGATTGTGAGTTACAATTTGGATGAGGGTTTTATTGGCGGAAAGCCCCCCCTCTAAAACAAATTTAGTTTTCCTGTTAATTAGTTTAAATAAGTTTTTACTTTTTAATAAAAATCTATATTAAAAAAATAAAAAAATTGGAGTAATAAACCAAAAAAACTCAAAAAACAACAACTAGAAGGTGGTTTAGATTACGAATTCGGCCAGATTACGAATTCGGCTATATAACTATACTACTTAAAATCTAAATAGAAGGTGAATCAGGAAATTACATTGAATTTTGGTCAGATTCCAATCGAATATTACAGGTCGGGGAACACAGCGTATAGTTTGGCGGAGCCCCGATGCCTAGGTGTCGCTGGGACCCAACAAAGCGACAGAATGGCAATCACGTTCGCGTAAATCACGTTCGCGTTAATCACATTCACGTCGATCACATTCACGTCGACCACGTAAGCAGGCTCAGCCGGGGGCCCGCACGTGATAAGGGCCCACCGGAAGCCACAGTGGCGCAAGCGAAGGCTGGCCCGCCTTATCGTTCTATCGCCCGGCAGCCCGCCAGAGCCAAACTGCCCAACTGACTCACCGCGGCCGTCCACTATGGGCCAAGAGCCCTGGCCCGCGGCCCTGGGCGCCCTACGCGGCCACCGCATCTCCATCGCTGTCCCCCTCCCGCACCTAAAATTTTCCGGTTTGTGTCTGTCAATTCACCTTTACTTGTCCTTTTGTCGGCTGGCTTGATAGAAAACGCACTCCCTAGCTAATCCCTGCCCTTGAGATCTCCCCTGGAAGGAAGAACGAAAGAAAGAAAAGGAACCAAGACGAAAAACAAAAATCTGTTGCCGCTACATCGCATTTGTTGTACACCTCAAACGATCAATCGAACCGTCAAACAATCGGAAAAACAATCAAAAAAAATCAAACAATCAAACAATCAAACAATCAAACAATCAAACAACCCCTCGCTTGAACTTTTTTCTACTGGAAATTATAATTAATCATAAAAACCCCAACCAATCTCTTCCTCAATGCGCGTATCTAAAAAATTACAACAGGCGCACGCTAAGGATGAAAAGCCTACATTCTCCTTTGAGTTCTTCGTACCCAAGACCTCACAGGGTGTCCAGAACTTGTACGATCGTATGGATCGTATGTACGCTTTAGGCCCCCAATTCGTTGACGTTACCTGGAATGCCGGTGGCCGTTTATCTAATTTGACCACTGAAATCGTTGATACCTCGCAATCCATTATTGGCCTCGATACCTGCATGCATCTAACTTGTACTGGCATGCCTAAAAAGTTAGTAGAAGATGCCCTTCGTGATGCTTATAACAGTGGTTGTCAAAATATTTTAGCCCTTAGAGGTGACCCCCCGACTGATACTGAAAAATGGCAAGCCACCGAAGGTGGGTTCAGTTATGCCAAGGATCTAGTCAAATACATCCGCGCCGAATACGGTGACTACTTTGATATCGGTGTCGCCGCTTACCCTGAAGGTACCGATGAAGAACCCGATGTGGATTTGCTAATTGAACATTTAAAGGAAAAATGTGATGCTGGTGCCGATTTCATTATTACTCAAATGTTTTACAACGTTGATAAATTTTTAGCTTGGGTTACCAAATGTCGTGCTGCCGGTATTACTATCCCTATTATCCCCGGTATTATGCCAATTTCTACTTATGGTTCTTTCCTTCGTAGAGCTAGTTGGTGCAAGATTAACATTCCTCAAAGTTTCCATGATGCATTGGAACCCGTCAAGAACGATGATATGGCCGTCAGAGAACTTGGTACTAAGTTAGTCGCCGATATGTGCCAAAAGATGTTGGATTCCGGTGAAGTTAAACATTTACACTTTTATACTATGAATTTGGAAAAGGCTACTATTATGGTTTTGGAAGATTTAAAAATCATTCAACCCAATACTGCCGCCAATCCCCCTCTTCCCTGGAGACAATCCTTAGCCTTGGGTAGACAAGATGAGACAGTTCGTCCCATTTTCTGGAAGAATAGAAAGCAATCCTACATTAATCGTACCCAAGATTGGGATGAATTCCCTAACGGTAGATGGGGGGATTCCAGATCACCCGCTTACGGTGAATTAGAAAACTACGGTCGTTTCTTAAGATATTCTTCAAATCAATCACAAGAACTTTGGGGTCAGCCCACTACCGTTCAAGAATTAGGTGATCTTTTCGCCGGTTACATCTCGGGCGAAATTAAATCACTCCCCTGGTCTGATAGCCCTATTAGTAACGAAATTGAAGGAATCAAGCCCCAATTAATCGATCTTAACAAGCGTGGGTTCTTAACTATTAATTCTCAACCTGCCGTTAACGGTGTCAAGTCATCTGACCCCATTCACGGTTGGGGTCCCAAAAACGGTTACGTTTATCAGAAGGCTTATTTGGAATTATTAGTCTCCCCCAAGGTTTTAGCTTCTATTGTCGATCGTATTGGTACTGATGGTAACTTAACTTACTACTCTGTTAACAAGGATGGTGAACTTGACTCTAACGTTAATGACAATAGTCCTAACGCTGTTACTTGGGGTATCTATCCCGGTAAGGAAGTCATCCAGCCCACTATTGTGGAAAAGATTTCTTTCTTGGCTTGGAAGGATGAAGCCTTTGGATTGGGTGAAGAATGGGCATCTTGTTACCCCTCGGGTTCCAAGACCCGTGAGTTCATTGATAACGTAGTTAATTCATGGTACTTAATCAATATCGTTAATAATGATTTCCACGATAAGTTAGGTATCTTTGATATCTTTGATGGCTTGACCGCGGTGGAAAATTGATTTTTATCCCATTTTTATCCTCTTCCATCACTACCTCTTCCCTCCCCGCCCTCTTTTATTATGATAAAAAAAGTTAGTTTATTCTTTTTTTCTTCTATATTTATTCAACATATTTATTTTCTTTGATTCACATTCAACATAAAACGTGATTCTTTATCTTAATTTTTTTATCATTTTTGATGTACATCAACTGTTGCATTTTCTCTCTCTGTGTGGTTATTTTCCGGGTTTTATTTTATTTTATTCTTTTTGTTTCCTTTCTTTTTCTTTCATCGACTTTTCTTTCTCTTATTGACTTTTCTTTCTCTCATGATTTCAACAAATCTATGGTGTAACGATTTCAACATCTTAACGACTTTTCACAAAAATTTTATCTTTATTTTAATATCTCAAAAAAAAGCCTTTTGATAAGGCTCGCTTTTGAATTCAAATTGTTTATTTGTTTTTATATATATTATCTACTTCTGTTCCTTTTCTTCTTCTTTCTCTCCCTTGGTTTGCATCTTACCCTCAACGGTGAGCTTCCTTTTTAGATTATATATATATATTTCCGCTGGAAATTTATTGATATTATATATACTTAATATGTATAGAACACTTATATAAAGTAATATATCATTTCCTACGAAATTCTAAATTATTTTACACCTGAATCTTCTTTATTGATATTAAGCGAGCTCATGCCAATATCGCCATAACTGTCTCTAGAGTTAGCGCCCTGGCGGCGTGTATTGCAGTCGTCAAAACTACTCATATCGCCAACACTCTCAATAGTGGATAAGGTAGAACTACTGCCCCTATTCAGTGACACCAGGGGTAATGAACCCTGTTCTTCGGGATATGCGACTGTGGCCAATAACAACGAGCTCTCACGACCTGAACCTGAACCTGAACCTGAACTTGAACCAACCAAACCACTACCTAGGCCATTATTAGAACTAGGATTATCTTGTTCGCCATCACCATCACCATCACCTTGATCTCCATCTTCATCTTCTGAGTCACTTTCTTGGGCATTAGGATCAATATTATGCACACTAATAATGCTACCTCTTCTTTGAATCGGGCCACCCACACGCCCACCACTAGTTACCGAAATACTAGAACGACTACGAGGACCAGGTCCAGGACGTAAATCATCAGGCGAAGTAAAACGGGCCCCGCCGGAATCGGCTAAATCAAAACTACGATAGCGTACAAGCGGGGCGCGTAAGGGTCGGGATGATGCTGATTTGAGGGTAGCAGTGATGGCGGTCGTGATATCTAAATCATGAAAATTATCATCGCCATATGTTCCCTGTGTTTGGTTGTTTTTATAATAATCATTATCCTCATTACTTGGATCAACATCATTGGCCTTATTGTATTTAAATGTGGGATCAACACTCATATCATCTTCGTTAAAAGACACAATACTTTTATGTCGGCCGTATCCCATTTTGATATTAGTAGAGTATGATGAAGATGGGGTATCGTTGCTACCACCATCGCTACTACCACTACCCGCACCCCAATTAGCCCAAGATGGCGCCGATAGAGGTTCCGTAAATTCCTCCGATGAAGATAGCGGCAATGATGAGAATGAAGAGGACGACGGTGACGATAAATTTGAATTCACAACGGGGCTTTCCAATGCTGGATTGAGCGAGTTACTCAATGTTCGCTTCAGCAATTCACCGTGAGATAATTTTCTCCCTGGTGTATTACGGTGGTTTGAACGAGGCATGGAAATACCTACACCAATAGTATTCGACGTTATCGATGACGTTCTACGCTTCGGTAAACTGGATCCATCAGCTCTTCCTTGCGTAGGTGATTCTGAAATCATCTCGGATTTAAGACGTTCCTCTTGTAGTAGTTCCAAGTGATGCTTAAAGTATTCATATCTTTCGCGGTAACTACCAACCCCACTAGTTATTATACTATTATAATCAGGGGGCTCCTCAAAATCGGTACTTCCTTCGATATCAATAGGGGGCGGGGTATCTACATCAAAAGGTGGTGGACCCAATGAAGGCTTGCGTAGTAAATGTATTGGTCTGAATTCGCCAGAAGACACCAAGGGTGCTAAATATTCAGGTAAATGAATATTTGTTATAGTACAACGTTTATCTAGTAAATGAAATGGCGAATCAACCGTAATCTCAAAATATTTACGCTTTTGACCCTCAGGATCATCAGAATCCTTCTTGGAAATCCGTATCATTATCTTGATCCAGTGATTGACAACCAAAAGTTCATCAGTCAGATTCGGTCTTAATCGCATGCCTCGAAGGTTCTTTTCGGGGATCTCCACATTGAGTTCAAGTTCAGTGGCACCGGAATTCATCAGTGGGTTATCATCCTCTAAATCACCGAGTAAAGAATCACCTAGTTCAGGATCTGCCCGCTTCTCGTATAGCAGGAATTTACGCGTGGGCTCAATTCTATGAACCCTTTTATCCTTGGTATAATACTCACAGTGCTCTGACAATATGATTTTAATTCTATGGCATTTGACTTTGGCTAGTGGGACCATTTTGATCACAATAGGAATCGATGCCCCAATCGGGTACTCCTTACCCATGATAAGTATTTCATAATGTAATTTGTCGTCCCAATTTTTCTCAATAGCAATTGGCGTACTAAACTCCAGTGATTCGTCAGAGGGATTTCGTACAATTTCAACCTGTTTTCTACCGTGCAGATTAGTCGAGAATGCACCGGCACGCTCAACATTGGCTTCTAAGTAGTACTTAACCGACCCGAAGGGACAATCGCACGTTTCCACATATGAAGGCACAATCGGTAATTCAAAATTATACACATACTCCCCCGGTACAAAGTTACGATATCCCTTAGAATGCACATCCTTTTCAGTATGCTCCGATTGTGAGTAGAGATACCTTTGTTGTTTGGGTTTATTGAGTAACAAAAGGTCAGACGATGATAAATGAAGATCATTAGCAGTTGGGGAGATGTCATCCATATTGGAATTCGCATTATTATTGTTCTCATTCTTCAGGAATAATTTTGAAGCTGATCGCATTACGGGACTAGGACTCGTGGCGCGACGAAATCGATCGGCAAGACCCTTGAATGAATACAACGATTCTCTCTCGGCATCGTCAGCCACAGCGTTAGAATCAGTTTCATCACGATCGCCCATAATATCTAATAAAAAGTTTAAATTACTCGTAGTTTCAGCTGGGGTATTTTCATCCAGGATAGCTGTGGCAGTGGCTGTTGTAGTCTCAGTCATTGTGACCGTCGGTACAGTGGTAACTGGTGCGTTCGTTGTTGGTGCTAGTGTCGGTGCTGGCGTTGGTGTTCGCGTTGGTATTGGCGTTGTCATTGTAGATCCCTCTCTCAAAAATCGGACTATATTAGCCCCCGAACTTGTCTCGGCCATTGGAAAACTAGCTTGAAAGAACGGCCAGACGTGTTCATGGAGATCGGTCTGCTCTGAAAACTCATTATTATATGGGGGGATACCCTCTGGCCACTCGGTGCGCATAACTCCCTTAAATATTAAAGTAACACCGCGAATCTTGCATGGCTTGCTGACCTTAAGCACTAATGAACCTCTTAATAATGTGGGTGGATGCTCGAGCTGTTCTTGGTGCGTGAACCCCGAGATGTATAACGTTGGTTCGGCCAAAATGATCGAAGCTGAGATCGATTTAGCAGAAGCTACGGGGGGTTCATCCTCCAAAGAAGTGGTAAATGGTGACAGAAGAGAGGGTAAAGATACAGTTGATGATGCTATAGACGATGGAACTGATGGCATTAACCCCGGTTGATCCCTCTGATCATCCACCGCGGAAGAGCATGCGGCCACCGAGGGGGGGAATAACGGTGAGTTTTGGTTGTTATAGCTGGAGGGATAATAATTATTGGCCCCAGTTCCCGAATTCGTGGTTGGCGCAGAGGCCAAAATTTGGGATTCTTCAACAACCATACCGTTATTACTGTTAATATTCACTTGTTGGGTGATTAAGTGGAGAATCGATTTAAAAAGGAGAACGAGAGATCGCAAAATGCATTCTGGCGATAAGGCGCCGCGCGCACGAGCCACCCAATCGAGTTTAGGGCTCTTCGGCTGTGAATAGTAAAAATTGGATAATCAAAGTACAATCCTTCGTAGACAATAAAGAAAACTAAAAAATATATAAATTATGGAGCTAATAATACAGATATTGAGTAGAAGAATAAATAGCATGGGGGGCATAACAAAATACAAAAACCATACATATATAAGAAATCATACGAGTACCCGAAGAAGCTGAAGATAAGGAAGGAAGAAAGAACAAATCATTAATGGTGTTTCGTTAAAGAAATTTAGTAAGGATGATTAGATGCATTAGGGTGAGAATTTTTTCTAGTATAAATAGGCTGTCCTTGGGAAGATTGCTGTTGTTGTTGTTGTTGCTGCTGTTGTTGTTGTTGTTGTTGTTGTTGTTGTTGTTGTTGTTGTTGTTGTTGTTGTTGTTGTTGTTGTTGTTGTTGTTGTTGTTGTTGTTGTTGTTGTTGTTGTTGTTGAGGATATCCCTGTTGCCCAGAAGCATAGCCCTGTATGTTACCGGTGGAAGGACCTTGACGAGCATATTGGTTTCTTTCATCAGCAACAGGTCTATTATAGTCATTCGTGGGGCTATTCAAATCCGGTGAAACAGGATAGGGTACTTTGTTTGGGCTTTGTTGTGTGTGTCCGTATCCTTGAGTTTGTTGGGGTATATTATCAGGAGATCTTTGCTGAGAAGTTACTGGTCCGTTCAAAGAACCGGCTGACGGTATCCGGTTAGTCTTTCTAGAATTAGATCCCAATAATGGTGGCGTCATATACTGCACTTGTTGAGGTCGTATATTGGTGTATCGAGGGCCTGGACTGTTGGAACGATACCCCGTAGACATCGCAGGTGATTGACTACGAGGAGATCTCATTTGTTGAGGTCCAGGTGATTGACTACGAGGGGGTCTCATTTGCGAATGGTCGTAAATAGAAGTTGGTGATTCAGGAGAGAGGATGGTAGGACTTAGCATTGAACGAACTTGTTGACGGCCGAAATCATTGGTCGGTATTTGAATATTAGGAGGCACTGGGCCACGTCTTTGTTGTTGCAGTTGTTGTTGTCCCTGAGGTAATCCTTGCATAGGATGGGGTTGTTGAGCCGGTGGTAATCCCTGAGGTGGTCTTTGCTGTTGGGCCTGAGGTAATCCCTGAGGTAATCCCTGAGGTGGTCTTTGTTGTTGACCTTGTTGCTGCTGGCTTCGAGCAAATCCTTGGTTCATGCCTTGAGGAATTCCTTGAGGCACTCTTTGGGGCATACCTTGGGGACCTTGAGGTAGAGCTTCAAGAGGGACTCGCTGTTGTTGATTTCTTGGCTGATCTTGGAATTGGCCTTGAAATTGGCCTTGATTATTTCCCTGTAATGGTCTATTTGGTTGTTGGCCGGATTGTTGTTGCCCTTGGCTTTGCAATTGGCCTTGTGATTGACCTTGCGATTGACCTTGCGATTGACCTTGAGGGGGACCTTGATAACCTTCAGAAGGACGCCTTTGTTGCCGTTGCTGTTGTCGCGGCTGTTGGCCATAGTTTTGAAATTGCCCTTGGCCCTGATCGGGAGCTTGAAACTGAGCTTGTGGTGGAACTTGAGGAGGGCGTTGTTGTTGTTGACCTTGCTCCTGATATTGACCTTGCTGGACACCTCCCGGTAGATTATGTTGTTGTCGTTGACTTTGACTTTGATCTTGGGGACGAACATTCTGAATATTCTGATTATGATTATCATTCCCTTCGATACTCATATTTTCCAATCCCTTTATAGCAAATGCGTCAAGTTCAAATTGTTTATTATCAGGATTATTTCTTGCCGCCATATTATTTATATCATCTTCGGGCTCGCTTGGTCCAAAGATGGATTGTCTCATATCGCGACGATTCTTAGCCGGTGACAAACCGGATTCAGGACCATCATTTTCTTCGTATTTGTAATTACTATTGCCTTTAACGCCAAATTTCCCACTGTTTTCACCTATTAGTAAGGGTGAATGGGGATCACCGGGTTTGCCAATACTGGCCAATAAGGTGTTGGGATCATCACCTTCTGAGGCACTGCGGGAACGGCCCGGATAAGAACCATCCGCCTTCACAATTACAGCGGAATGAGGATGACCTGACGCTCGTGCAGCTTGTCCATTCACCATGGGATCCGATAAATTGAATTGATGTTCTGCATAAGTCCCTGGTTTTTCTTGTTGATTAAGAGGGATATTATGGGTAGGCGGTTTAGGTGCCGTACGAACCGCTTGAGGATATAGTCTTTTCTGCTCATTGTTACTATTGCTAACGGGTACTGAATGCATAGGAGGCATTGGTGTGGTAGTATTTTGGCTTTGGATCTGGTTAAAAGCCATTGGCGAAGATACCGCACGATCCTTGGGTTGGATTTTAGGAAGGTTACTATCGAAATTAGTTTTTGGTGCTTGACTGGTGGTATTGAACTCGAATACATCAGTTGATGCGAAGCTACTGGTACTTAAATTAGGTGAATTCAAAATCGAGCTAGACCCCAAAGCAATCTTCTGTGAAAACTGCTTAATACTACCACATCCCTTATAACCTGTAGAATATTTACGAGCTAAAAGCTCTTTGATGTTACGCGACCAATCCTGAGCTGACCAATTATCGCTACCAGTCACTGCCGCTAGCATGGCAACATCAACTAAATCCAAATAAAATAATTTAGGTAATGAAGGCATTGCAAAGAGTAATGAACGTAAATCGGCTTTGTCGGCATTTAAACGTTGAGGACGGCCGTAGAGATTGAAAACATCAAAAATAGGAATAATGGTCCGAATCAAAGTTTCAAAGCCAACGATACCGGGACGTTGTTCAGGCATCAAAAAAATCGAAGCATCTTTTTCTTCCTTGGTATCCTTATCACTAAATTTAACTTTACCCTCAATCTTGATTAAGGTCGAACTTTCAATCAGGGATGCCGAAGATGGATATACGGCAAATGCAGAGAAAGCCATAGTTACCGTAGCCAGGGCATTTTTAATAGTTTTAGCCTTCTTTTCATTTTCGAAAAACATAATATTACCCAACTTTACTGGTTTATCTTTCTTTTGTTTGCCTTCAAAGGGGGAAATAACGGTCCAGCATTTTTTCCAAGGCATACCAGCACCGAATCTTACACTAACCCAATTCTGATGCTTGAATTTAGTTTCGGTCAAAAGGGTACGAATACCATTCAATTTAGCACCCTTGGCAGATAGAATAGCCCCAGTATAGGCTTCTTGTAGGGCATTATATTCGAATATAGATAATCTTAAACCTGCGGTCCATTGTTGAATCAACTTGGACGATGCAAATTGCAACAGATATCTATTTTTGAGGGTAGTAGAAAGAACAATAACGTTATTAAGGTTACCATTAGGTGAAGGTAAAACATCAATAGATTTAAATGTGGAGTCAGTGACGTTGATATAATTAGGGGTAGGTTCAGTCGTGTTATTTCGATCGGCTAAGGAGCGGTCCAGGACGTCAGCATCCCAAATAGAAAGCACAGTTCCGCTCAAACGACCAAAGACTTCAACCCATTGTCGATCAGCCGCCGGTTTACCATCGGGCTTGAGATCATTTAATAACATGAAGTAACCTTCGAGGTATTGGCGTTTTTGTTGGGCGATTAAAAGGGTTAAAACGGGAATTAATTCGGGTGGAGTCTCAGCGGGAAAATCAAAAATTGAACCCGCTGAGGAAAGCGCGCCTATGGAGGATGAGGAAGAGTTGGCGTTTTGTTGGGCATAAAACCCTTGGTTATTAGAGGAACCTGAACTTAATCGGTTATCAGAACTTGAATTGGTTAAATCATTATTGGGGGTGGTTTCATTGTCAACCTTAGACCGAGAAAAGGCGTGTAGGGGACTCATGCTAACACGTTGAAGGACTGACTGGGGGGTACACAGGGGTGGAATGTGAAGGGGAAAAAAAAGGGGAAAATGAGGATATAAAATGCAGCGGGAGGAAGAATTTAGCGAGTGTCCAGTAAGCTAATTTGTGTTTGCAAGATAGTGAATTAATATGGCCGCCTGACTGAAAATAAAACGCGAGGGGGAGTCGAAGCTGGAAATCACCACAATGAAGGTGTGATGTGTGTGTGGTGATGGAGTTGAGGCCGATAATGCGTGCGGTCCCGTGTTTAACTCTAAAATCTGGAGATTTAGTTGGTTCAGGGTAACTTTCCGGTCAACGGGCACATCGAATGGCTGGTTACCCGGTGGTTTTGGTCAATGGTGGTTGGCTCATGGCCTGGGTATTGTTAGTTATGGCCTCTGGCTTGTGACTTTGGATAGAAGCTGTGGATGAAGACGATACGCGCACACATATAGTTAATATATATACATATATATATATATATGTATGTATGTATGTATGTATATAAATAGCCATCCTGCAGCAGCTTTGGGGGAAGGGACCTGGAGTTAGAAAGTACCGCGATGGCGATACACTAGTTCAATCAGCCGTTCACTGGGCTAGATTGCTTCCCCGGCCCGCACGAGAGCGTGGGGGTGGGTTGGGGGGGGGGAATCATGTCGAGATGAGTAGAAAGTAAATGGGGGTGTGAAAGGGAGAAAAACGTGGGGGTCCCCCACGATCTGGGGTAGAGGGGTGGGGCCATGCGATTCGTGAAAGGCGTAGGCCCGGCAGTATAGTGTAGTACTAGGATGTTAATTGTCAATTGGAGACAGGCAGGGTTTGCCGGGACGGTGGCCACGTCTCCGGGGGAGACTGCATTATGTGCGCCGCCGGCGGCCGGTGGGCGGCCTGGCACCATGTCTCAAGGTCGGATTATTAATTTCCTCCCGGGGTGGCATGTCGTGGGGGTCTTCTGGCACATACCTGGCGGGCGTGGGGGTCGGCGTGGGGGCCGGCGTAACGACA
>JAKTWC010000058.1:0-94277 GCA_030560865.1 Nadsonia starkeyi-henricii | reverse complement strand
GGGTGGTCTGCATGATATACGGGGACCACAGATCCGATATCCCCCCACTTAATCCAGGTGGGAATTGGGGATTGTTGGTTTCCCATTTTTCAAAAGTGGTTCTGCATGATATAAGCGGGAACCACTGTTTTCGTTAGCATTTCGTCTCCAGTGGCACTGGGACATTAAGGATTTCAGCAGCATAATGAACCACTTTGCGTTAGTCCTGTGGTTACGTCCCACGATTTATTTTCTAAACTGGCTAGATACTTGTGTAATTGATTGTTTAAAACATAAGAATAATTTGTTGCCGAGTCTCCAAGTAGAGTGGTTTCAGGGGTTGTTTCCCGTTCCATATTAAATCTTTCAAAAACAGCGTTCACCTCAGCTTCTTCCAGCGACCCTGTCTCGTTATAAGTAGGACCTCTAGGGGGTTGAGGCGGCATAATGGGAGTATCAATCCTAATTTTAGGCTGCCCATCGATAATGAATTGCTTCTTGATAATAATCGGCTCATCAGGAACCTCTCGATAATCAGGATGTACATTACCGTGATTATGTTCCTTATAATCCCTGAGGGTCTCATAGCTGCTCTTACATACTGAGCATTGATAAGTATCATGAACGGTAACACCGAAGATCTTGGGGAAATTCCCCTGAGTAAAGTCACCAAGCTTTGCAAATAAATCTGCGGGCTCAGGATGAATCCGATGAAGAGTGGTTAAAGTTTCAAAGGACTCGGGGCAGAGATAATAACTATTATCAAGGTGTTTAACGCTCAAGTGATGAAGAGCGTTATTAGCCGTGATACAGATTTTGCAATCAAGACAGGTTAGTAGATTGTAAGTATTATTAATACAGTAGGGAGTATATAATAACTCAGGGGGTCTAATAACATCAGGTGCCAGATTTTCAAAAGAACAATTGTTCTTTCTCAAGTGGCTTAGTAAAGAGTGATAAGAGAGATAAACCCTATTACAATTGAGGAGCGGGCAATGCCACTTTGAAGTACGTAAATTCATAAAGACCCACAGTTTAGTGCCCTTGGGGAAATCACATTTGTCTTCTTTTAAAGTAAAACTAGTGGTCATACCGCCGTCATGATTGGTATCTTTATGGACACCATAACTGCCAACAGGTATAACCTCACCACAGCATAAAATATTCTGAAGGATTGTTAGAGGGTCTGCCTATTTCCGTGGGTTAAATTAAATATACATACATCAGCATCAGGAAGTCTGTAAGCAAAATTAGTCGTAAAATCGGCTCTCGGGCAAGCGTTGTCAGGGACACACATTGGGGCATATAGGTTTACTCTGAGGTAAAGGGTAGAAGAAGTAAAGGTGCGTGACGCGTTTCATTCGCATGAGTTTCCGCACGCGTAATCTAAGAAGGAAGCCGCACGGCGACTATTTAGGTACCTTGGTTACCAAAGCCATTATTATAATAGAAATAAAGTAGATGATGGATTAAAATAAATAAATAAATACAGTCTATTCTATTTAGTTGTTTTACTATTTGACGGCTATCAATATTGGCCTTATCATAGTGTAGCGGGTTGTCACGTTTCTAGATAGGAATATTAGAATAGTACAAGATAAAATAGAATATGATCTAGATCAAAATGGTATAGCTTGTATAGTTTGTGTCTTGTTAATTGATGGTGGTGGTGTGGAATATCGTATAATTAATCTGATATTATTTACTAAAGGATATCTAATTTTTGATGTGGTTGGTATAATTATCATTATGCGAAGTACTGTGGGTGTCAAGTGATCGGCTAATCATGGTCGTGGGCTGCCGCTAGCGTCCGAGATCAATCAATCGCCTTTGAGAGATCTCAGCCAAACTTCATTATAATAATATTTAATACGATTATAATACTCTTTTGTGGCGGTATTATTAGTTATACTTAAAACTTTAAGTACCTGAGGGTAGTCAATCATCATCTGGGGGGGGGAGGATCTGGGATTTTTACAGACCCAATTCTTACTAATCAAGTTGGGGGGGGGGAGAGATCTGGGATTTTTTCCCTGCGAATTCCAGTCCCAAAAAAAAAGTGACCACTCGATTTAAGCCGGTCACTTGCTTAAGTATTGGTCCCAAGGGAAAAAGTGATCATTAAAAGGTGCATAAACCCCCCAAACGGTCATTTTTTCATTAGTCCTGTGATTACCCGTATTGAAGAGATATATTAAATACAAAATCTAACAGATATAAGAGGGCCCCACGGACGTTTTGTTATGCATTTTAGAAAATTTTGTGTGGCTAGAGGTTAGGAGTTTTTAATTATGGAAATGGCCACAAATTAAATCAGTATCTATCGGTATATATATATATGTGAAAGAAAGAGAGAAAGAAAAAAAGAAAAAAAGAAATTATTTTTTTATTTAAAGTTCACAGCCGTACGTGTGCCTCACCTGCCAATTCGTGGAGGAATCAAACAGCACGCAAAACAACATCAAACTCTCTACCAAAGGTTTAAGAATATGATATATAGCCCGCTTGTCGCACCGTTCAGACACTCCACATGGGCGGTGCAGCGTCATCCAATCAAGACTCTAAAGAGTTCCATTTCACCCATGTCATCCACTAATCCGTTCACCGGTGCCATTACCGCCCGTCACCAGGATTCCGCGGGGAACCCTGCCACGAGGCCCGTGACGCACACGAACATGGCGCAAAACCACCAGGCGACTTTAGCCCCATGCCCCCCCCGCACCTTTGATCACCCGCAAGGCCGTGCCAGTGTCTACCCCAGCGGCAGCTGCCCGCCCAGAACGGGCACACCCAAGCGACGCCGTGCGACCGTCGGAAACCAGCACAACCAAGCCCCCGTCCTACACAAACCTGAGCGCCAGGCGAAGCGAGACACCCAATGCGAGGGGCGCTGGGAGCCCAGTAGACCCCATGGCGGACCTGTTCGCCCAGCACCCGAAGATTGAGGCGGAGTTCCTGGCCGTGGAAGAAGACCCCTTGGCTCCCACACCCCATTTCGATGCCTTCATTGCGGAGTGTCTGGCGGAAAACATGGGGGCTGCGGCCCCAGCAGCAGCGCAACCGGCATTTGGCCACTCGCAAAGCAGCCAGCCTTACATGAGAAATCCTTATCGTTTCATTGGCAGTCCGCAGGCAGGCTATGCCAACGCGGTGACGACGCAGTTCACGCGGCAGTGTAACGCCCGCATTGCAGTCAATAACCGCGTCCTCGAAGATGTAGGCTTGGGCGACGTGGTGCTGCGTTACGAAATACGTCAAGGCCCAGGCCCGTTCACGCCGACCATCTTTCGCTTGGGCATGACAAAGCGACACTTCGACACGGCCACGGCGCAGTTCGAGGCCATCCGCCAAAAAGTCAAAGGCGAATTCAACAAGAAGCAACTGGCCATTGATATCGGCGTAAGCATTATTTCGTGCGGCATCGCAGCCCCGTACTGCATTGGCAAGTCCATCTCCCGCTGCGGGAAAAAAGTGACAGAATACGCGGTACCTGAAATTCGTGCCTTTATGCGGCAAGAGAACGCCCGTTTGCAGGCTGACAAGATCCCGCCAAGCTGGAAAATCGAAACGTTGATTGGGACCATCCCAACCCAGTGTGAGATCACACTCACCAAGACCATGCTCTATTAGAGACAGATCGGTTCTCGTGGAAACTCGTGAAAGCCTAGACAACCGTGGTCTGGACGTGAAGCTACAACAAAGCGGCCCAGGCAAAACGTTCTACGTGACAGACTCGCGCGCCACGCGCGCCATGCTTGCCGCCGTCTCTTGGCTGAGTGGCAACAAGCTCAAAGCGGTCGCCTGAGGAATCCCTAATATTACAACTCTCCCATATAAACCTTCTTCAAATACAATTGAAAATTTATCATCATATAATTAAACTATTATTATAATTGAATCTATTAAGCGCTGGATTGTTTATATGTTATGTTATTATTACTTATTTTTTATAAAGGTTTATTTTATTATTTTATTTTATTTTATTTGGTTGTTTTACTTTTCGACTACTATTTTTCTCGTTGGTGCGGTCTTGTGCTTTGTACCGTGGGTGTAAATTTTGGCCTTATAATGGTCGCGGGCTGCTAAATTTCTAGAAAACAATATTCAAAGCAATGAAAAAGAATATCATTTTGGTCAAACTTCTATATCTTGTATATTGTCAGTTGGTGGTGGTGCTGGTATAAAATATCGTATATTTAATCTTATATGATATACTGGGGTACCCAATTTCAGATATGGTTGTGGGCTGGTACTAGCGCTAGATGTTAAAATCACATATGAAAAAATCCAATCCATTATTATTACGAAATAATTTTATACTCTTATAATTTATTCGGTCCTGGTGGTATTAAATAGATGATTATTATTTTTTTCAGCCTAAAGTACTGACTCATTAATGTGTGTGTTGGGGTTCCCTCACCTAGATCTTGTGACCACAGATCCGGTGTCGAATAGTAATGTGCTTGGTTCCCGTCAACTAGATCTCTAGATCTCGTGACCACCACAGATTCAAGGTGCTGACTAAACCAGATTGGATAGTCGATTTTTTCCCCATTTCTCAAAAAAGTCTCGGCATGATATAATTAGGAGACCACTTTTTGTTAGCATTTTGGAGAAAAAGTTTCTGGGACATTGGGACATTTAATTATGGGAATGAAGACTTTTAACATTAATAACTACGAGTATTATATATATATAACCCCCCTAAATATCCCAGAAATTTTATGAAACATACATAAGATTATCAACTCTTCTTTCTAACTATAAAATCTTTATAAACTCCCTTGAATACTTTAGCTAATGAATGTCTACCATCATAAATGGGGAAAATACCAATAATGAGAAACGACATATAAACCCATATAATACTGACAGTGGTCCAGCCTTTAAAAAACGCTTTGCTCCAGATATAATCTCTATATAAGGGCAGGGGCCAAACAATCCAAGTTAATAAAAAGGTAAATATAGCAGCACTATAGGCAAGCTTAATGTACAATTTAATTTTTCTTTCATTCTTTAATATGGTGTCAGATGAAAGTTCCTCCGAGATATCATCTTCCTCCACAATAATCTCCTTCTCAGAAAGGTCTTTCTCATTTCCATTGCCAGAAGAATTTTCATTGATAGAGGAACTTTCAGTTTCAAAATCATCATTGATTATTAATTTGGCCTCCTTAAATTTGTTCCAGTCAAATTTAGACGGGTTGATCGTAAGACTGACAATGACACTAATAATACCGGGAAGAACAATGGTAGTCAAAGCACCATAAAGACAAGGAAGCTGTTTTCCTGTACTAACAACAGTAACTTCACCATAAAGATGGTACGCAATAGTTAACCAAACAGTAATACCAACAATCATTCCAATAATTGGTGATATAAAAAAGGCCAATTTTGTTTGTCTGCTCCACGTAATTGAAAGAATCAGGGGAATTACACCAGGACAGATGACCATGGATACAAAATAACCTAACCAAGTCATATTAACACCCACATAATGAAGCATAACCGAGAATCCAGCAGAAAATAAACCAAAGAAAACGACTCCAAAATGAGATACTCTGATTAATTGGCTATTCGTGGCTTCAGGCTTAATATATCTTTTATAGATATCGAATGACATGATGCTACTAACGGAAATCATTTGAGCACTTACTGTAGATGTTACAGCAAGGAAAATGACTAAGGCAACAGCGCCAAGTGCACCATCTCCTAACAGAGCCTTTAAGGTATAAGGTAAAGCAAACCCGCTGTTGATTTCATAAGTAGTCATTTTTCTGGGGTACGTGGGGAAAACAGGATTACTTTCCAACACAACAGCAGCTAAGCCAACAACGGTACCCAAAGTCCAAGGATTGGAAAATACAGTTAGAGCGGCAAGTAAGTAACCCGGAACTGAAGCATTTAAATCCGCACTAAAACTTTTTTGCCAGAATGAACTATCCATAACGGTTAAACCAGTGTTACCAATGGTAAGGATAATACCGAATAAAACGGCACCCTGTGATTTCCCGGTCAAAAATGATCCCATATAATTTCCGTCAATGTATCTATCTCCATCATGCTTTATGACTAAATTATAAAGACCATCCAGTCCACCAATTTCCGTGGATTTTAAAACTGCAGTATTGAGGTAGATTAAAACCACTAACACGATAAACGAATGAACATAATCTGTTAGAAACGTAGATTTTAAGCCACCTACAGTAGTATATAATAAGACACCAAAGGGGATTAACATAGTACTGGCAACAATATTCAAGTTACCACAAATAACGGATATTGCACCTGCAGCTCCTAGAATCATGGCAGAACAAGACAACAGATTGTTGACCAAACATAAAAACATATAAAGAAGATGACAAGCTTTACCGTATCTCAATTCAACAATTTCAAGGGAAGTGTGACTTGCAGGAATTTTCTTTTTAGCTTCAATACCTAAAATTGACATAAGACAAATTTGAATAGATAAACCAGCACCATACCAAAATGCAGCCATAACACCATAGTTATAAACCATGGTTACGGCCCAAAGAAGTTCCGTGGCCCAAGTCCAACTAGAATAAACAGCACTTGCTGTCAAACCAACACCGACTGATCTGTTTGCAACCATGAACATTTCTGTTGACTGTGAATCTTCATGAAGGTATCTGGTAGCTAATTTGGTAGCGACCACAATACCAAGGGCAAACAAGGCACCGACACCAACAAGAATACCATAACCGGAAGCTTTACTTAAAAGCTGAACTTGTGATACAGAGTCACTCATTTAATATATTTAAAGGTTTAATTAATTATAGAATTACAAAAAAAATGGAGTATTATTTATTTGTTTTATATATTGCCAAACTACCACCAGTTAAAAACACAAAAAAACCTGAAGACACAAAAAACACACAACGCAAGCCACGAATATAAGTGTGGTGGATCAAGTAGTGGGAGAATGCAGGCACTCGGCATGCAGCCAGTTATATATCCTGAACAGCAACACCACATATTATATTCACGCCGCAGTGGTAATTATGAACTTAGTATTCGTAACCTGCACGCTGTAGTCGCGACTTCACGCCCAATATTCTTGGTAATCTGATCTACTAGAACGCATCCAGATAGCTTACTAGAAGGTCACAAATGTGACTTGATCGTATAAAATGAAAAACTGTGGATTTAACTAAATACAACAATTAGCTAATGACGAGATAAAAAAAGCTCAACAAAATCGAGAAGACAGTGACGGCAGATCAAAAAATTATATAAAGCACAAGATTATTTCCGCACCACTTACAAGCTTTTTATTTTTTATCTTTTCCCTATTCAAGCATAGAGTCAATCAAATGAATACTCCCAAAGATACAACTAGAAAGCAAAGAAAACCACTAATTATCAATGCATTTGATATGGGATGTAGTGGTTTGCAAGCCCCTGGTCTTTGGAAACACCCTGATGATAGATCCAAGAACTACAATACTATTGAGTATTGGACAAATTTAGCCAAGATTTTGGAAAGAGGCAAATTTAATGGTTTATTTATCGCTGATGTTATGGGCGGGTATGATGTATATAACGGTCCACGCAATATTGAAGCCGTTGCCAGATCAGGCGCTCAATGGCCAATTAATGAACCTAGTGCTGTTGTATCTGCTATGGCTGCTGTTACCAAAAATTTAGCTTTTGGTATCACTTTTAGTACTATCAGTGAAGCTCCCTATCACTTTGCCAGACGTTTAGCTACTTTGGATCACTTAACAAATGGTCGAGTTGGCTGGAATGTTGTTTCTTCCTATTTAGACAGTGCTGCCAGAAACTTGCTGAATGGTGAAGATTTGCCGCCTCACGATGAAAGATACCTTAGAGCAGAAGAATACCTACAAGTAGTCTATGAATTATTATTATCTTCTTGGAGTGATGATGCTGTTGTTTTGGATAGGCAACTAGGTATCTACAGTGATCCTGATAGGATTAGAGAAATAAACTTTGAAGGTAAATATTTCAAAGTTCCTGGGCCAACCATTACTGAGCCTACCCCTCAAAGGTTACCTGTTATTTTGCAGGCTGGTACTTCAAAAGCAGGGAAGGATTTTGCCGCCAGAAATGCTGAGGTTGTTTTTATTAATAGTTTTACTCCAGAAAGTTTGGGAGTTCATATTAAGGATATTAAGAAACTCGCAGTGGAAAAATATGGTAGAGAAGAAGATGCCATTAAATTTGTTCAATTAACCACCACTGTCATTGGAAAAACTCATGAGGAAGCTGTTAAAAAATATAAGGAATTAAAGAGTTACGGCGATTTAGAAGGCGCCCAAGCCCTTTTCAGTGGCTGGACTGGTATTGACCTTGGACAATTCGGCAAAGATGAAGAATTGAGAGATGTTGGAAGCAATGCCATTCGAGGTGCTATAGATAATTGGACTAAAAAGTCACCTGGTGATGCTGAAGGTCTCAGAAAGACCAGAGAATATGTCGCAAGTGAAAGTACTGTCGGTGGTTTAGGTCCTGTTTTCTATGGTACTCCTGAAGAAGTGGCAAATGAGATTGAACACTGGGTTGATGTTTCCGGAGTTGATGGTTTTAATTTTACCTATGCGATTACTCCAGGTACATTTGAAGATGTCGTTGATTATTTACTTCCTGAATTAAGAAAACGAGGATTGGCGTGGGATGACTACCCCGATGAAGGCATTTCATTCAGAGAAAACTTATTTGGTTTGGAAAGTGAAGATCCCAAGTTTTTAAGACCATCTCATCCAGCTCATGATTTAAGATGGAAAGCAGGTGTTTCGAAAGATGATTTTGAAAAAAAAGTAAAGGAGGTTAAAAGTAGAACTTATGAAACAGCTGAATCATAAGCAATTTTTCCAAGCTTTAAGCAGTCAACTTTCTGAATAGAATATATATTAATATAAAATATTTGTATTACTAAGGACATTAAATACTTTCTTCAAATCCTTGACCCCTGCTAAACTGTTCATTTCTGGATAAACTATTGATGGAGGCCGAGGTATCGCCTTCTATAACAGGATACACTTGAAAAGATCAAAATTACTTATTGATTATGTCTTTTGTTTTAGCCCTAGCAAGTACTTGTTAATCTAGAGATTGGTAGAAGTGGCTGTTTGGGGGAAGAAGACAAGTCGGGGGAAACAAATAAATGTTTTATGATTAAAGAAGCAAAAACTATATAATTTAAATGAGAATATTGAAAAGGTTTTCTGTAATTAGCTTGAAAAGATTGTAACATTCATAAATAAGAAACTCTTAAACTTCGCCAACCTTCTTTATTAGGATATATATATGCTAAATATACGTAGTAGTTATGTGCACAAGATGTTATTACAAAACACTTTCTAGTATATTTTCTGTAGGAATAGACAATGTTCAAAAAAACTCCATTTAGAATATTTACATTATTTTCACCACATACTTCTCAGCACTAGCCCAGTTAAGTTCTAATTGTTTTAAAGCATAATCAATCTTTTTAATATCTCCTTGAAACTCCTTATGTTTAACTGGCTTAAGCAAACCCCGATCCAGCAACTTAGAAGTAACTAAAACAAGATCCAATGCCCTAACTAATCCAGATTGGGAAATTGGATTTTTTTTCCCCCATTTCCAAAAAAGTGTCCGTATGATATAAGCGGGACACGGCCTTTTGTTAGCATTTTAGGAAAAAAGTGTGTCTGGGAAAATTAGGAAATTTAATATGATAACGGATACTTTCTGAATTAATACTATCGTTACGTAAGGTCGTCGATTTATTATAGGAAAAATTACGGATATACATACATCAGTATCAGGTAGTTTGTAGGCAAAACTGGTAACAAAATCCGCTCTCGGACAAGCGTTATCAGGGACACACATTAGCACTAGTAGTTTACGAAGATAAGATAAAGATTAATGCGGGATGCGTTCAATTTGCACGCGTTTCGTTCACGCGTAATCCACTAGAGAAGACTCACGGTGTGTGTATATTAGGTAAGCTGTCATAAGAACTATGATTATTATTAAAAACCTATTTGGTGCTGACTAATCCAAAATTTGAGAAATTGGAATTTTTTCCTATTTCGAAAAAAGTGTGTCGGCATGATATAAGGCGGGCCACACGGCCTTTTTTTGTTAGCACCATTTTAGGAAATTTTTGTGGCGGGATATTGGGAGTTTCTAATTATGGAAATGGCCACGAATACATTAATACGGACAACAAATAATAAATAATAATACTCGTTACATCAACTTCTCCGAGTTAATACTATAATTACGTACTTCTCGATGATGCGACATAAATTCAAAACGCCGATATCGATTGGGAGATCTGACAGTGGCGTAAAACCTGTCACGTGCGGCTGTGATGGTGTTGGCAGAACCCAAGATATGTCCATCACGTGAATCTGTGGAATCTATAGATTTGGTAGTACACCACACTTCCTGACGGTAGATTACTGTGATACCAGTAGTTAATACACGGAGGATTTTCCGGTCAGCAATTTTGTCTTTATTCTTTATTGTGGAAAATTTTCGAATCTCCACATTTACCTAAATTTCGACCTGTTTTTTATTATGCTTGACATACGAACTATAGTTCCTTTACCGTCGTGGTCCACTTAACTGTGGATATTATGAACACACTTTTTTATTGATATATTTTTTCCGGACACGCATCGAAAAATTGAGCACATTAAAATTCTAATGAGAGCGTTTCCCTTGGCCCATTTTCTGTGTAAGTTTCAAAGCCGCTGTTCCTCGTACCCAGCGGGAAATAATATACACATTGTGGATACGTTCGGCCAAAGATAGTAAATCACCAATATGAAGCCCACGCAACCCATTTATATAAAATATGGGGTTCGAGCCTTCAAAATTTACCCATTTCTGTTCAATAAGCAAGATATCTTAGCCACTCAAAGTATATTGATTACTTGAAGTATTTTAGTGAGTAAAAGCACCTCAGCCACTAAAGTAACTATTTTTTTACTACACTACAATCATGGGTTTCGAGGACGAAAAGAAGAGCAGCACCTATGTCACCAGCAAGCCAGTTGGCTCCGAAACGAACTCAGATTCTGAGGAGTCTCTGAACGATAAGGTTTTGAACCGTAATATACTTAATGAAGCTCAATTGGTTACCAAAGCTGGTAATGTTATTGCCGATGATGGTCAGATAATCCTCAACCAATCATTCGAGAAAGATAATAACAACATTTTCAAAGATCCCGAGGTCACTAAGTTTTTCACAAATTTATACGAAAATTCCCAATATGAATGTCGACACCAATTTGATCCTGATTTTGAATGGACTGCAGAGGAAGAGAAAAAGCTCGTTCGCAGATTGGATTGGCGAGTCACTCTTTGGGCTTGTGTGATGTTTATTGGCTTAAATATCGATAGAGGTAATCTGGCCCAAGCTGTATCTGACAATATGCTTGCAGATTTAAAGATGACCACCAATAACTATAATAATGGTAACACAATTTTTTATTGTGCCTTTCTCGCTGCTGAATTGCCTTCCCAATTGATTTCCAAAAAGATTGGCCCCGATAGATGGATTCCTGCTCAAATCACTCTTTGGTCCATCGTTGCCATGTGCCAAGCTGCTATTACAAATAAGCAATCTTTCTATGCTACGAGAGCCCTTCTAGGGGTTCTTGAGGGTGGATTCATTCCTGATATCGTCCTCTGGCTTTCCTATTTCTACACTTCTAAAGAATTGCCTATCCGTCTTGGCCTCTTCTGGACTACCTTACCCGCAACCTCAGTTATTACGTCGATTTTGGCCTTTGGGTTACTTCGTATGAGAGGTGTCCAGGGTATGGCAGGATGGAGATGGCTCTTTTTGATCGAAGGCTTAATTACTCTTCTCATTGGATTAGTTTCGTTCTTCAAAATGCCTGCTTCTGCTGTTCAGACCAAGTCTTGGTTTAATAAGAAGGGATGGTTTACTGAGAGAGAAGAGAAGATTGTGGTTAACAGAGTACTTAGAGATGATCCTTATAAAGGTGATATGCATAATAGAGAGGCCTTGACTTTCAGACTTCTCTGGAAAGCTATTTCAGATTATGATATGTGGCCTCTCTATGCAATTGGTCTTATTGCTTATATCCCCCCTGCCCCTGTCACTAGTTATTTGACCCTGACCTTGAAACATCTCGGATTTTCAACTTTTAACACTAATTTACTTACTATCCCAAGTAATGTACTACACATTATCATGCTCTTAGTTATTTGCAAAGCTTCAGACTATTTTAAGGAACGATCCCTGGTTACATTGGCTCAGCCTCTATGGATCGTCCCATGTCTCTTCGTTTTAAGATTTTGGCCCGGGTCTCAAATTAAGGTTTGGGGAACATACGCTGTGACAACCATTCTTCTGGGCTACCCCTATATTCATGCCATTTTGGTTGGATGGACATCTGCTAATTCAAGTAGTGTAGCGACCAGAACCGTTTCTGCATCGCTTTACAATATGTGCGTTCAAGCTGGTACAGTTGTGGCAACTCAGATTTATCGTTCCCATGACGCGCCTTTATATAAGAGAGGTAATACGATACTGATCATTATAAATTTCATGACTATCGTCTTGCTTCTTTTCGCCAAGGTTTACTACACTTGGAGAAATAAGACCAGAGAGAATAAGTGGAATGCGATGACTGAGCAGGACAGGTATGAATATTTGACAACCACTACTGATAAGGGCAACAAGAGACTGGATTTTAGATTTGTCCATTGAGGACCTTTACCTTCATATTTATTTAAATGTTTAATATTAGAAATGATAATAAAATATATCACTTAAAAGTCCATTTAGTAGTTTTTAATTTTAATAATATACATATATATAAGTATGATTGGTTAGCTCAGAAGCGAATTTGATCGATTATACTTATTTCTTCCAGTATAAAGCAACCAAGGTAATCATTCTCATAGCAATAATAATTGCAAACATAATACCAATCCATTGTCCCATACTTTGCTTATGGAAGCCAATGCTTTCCAAAACAGCTTCACCAGTAATCAGGCACTGATCTTGCAAGCTGGATGCATATATACAGTTACATCCTTCACCACAACTGTACACTCTTCCGGAAAACTCATTGAACATCATACCTTGGAAAACGTATCTTTGATAGTCGATCCAATAGAAAGTATAGTACCAGAAAGGATTCAAAATACTAGCAGGAACTAAGAACCCCTGAACACACATCCATAGGCCGTTAAAAAAGGCCACAAGGGCTAAGGAAAGAACAAAAATAGGGAAAATGGTGGATACCATAACCACTAAGGATTCAGCCGCGATGAGATCAAGAAACAACCATAGAAGGTACATAAAAAACCCGTGAGAGGTTTGTTTAAAGTTAATCATGAAATAGGTGAAAACGGAGAAGATAACAGCGATAAGGAAAAGGAAAGGAAGACCAACTAAGAAATTACTGAGAAGGAAGGGAACGGGGCCGTATAAACCATTAGCTCTTTCTTTTGAGAAGTTGAAGTAATCTTCAAGAAAAGCCGGAATGTAGGCGACAGCCATGAAAGACATGAAAGCGCCTGAAAAGAATAAAGCACTCATGAATGGCTGAATATTTTCCTGTGAACTATCCAGACGTAGCCAAACTGTACCCATGAGAACAGCTAGGCCAAAATACATAAAAACACGAGCATAGTAGGCGAAAACATCCCTATAGGATTTAATAAATAGTCTTTGAGACAAGACATAGGTGTTATAAAGATTAAAGTTAATCCAGGAAAGTACTACACAGGTAGTATCAGATGCATTAGAGGGTTTGTAGATCAAATATTCTTTGTCATTTTGACCATTCAGGCTTCTATCTTTACTGTTTTCATGAAGTAAGGGGGTATGATGGTCAGTGTCAGATTCACGTGATTTCCAGTTTTCAACAATATTTTCCAAGAGCTCAAGCTTTTTCTCATGGTCATCAACTTCATCAAAATCAGTAGATATAAGGTCAAGAATATACTCGGCAGGGTTAAACTGAAAAGGAATAGGTTGCCCGATTGAATCGAAGTACTGAATGACATCGCTAACATTACCATTATATGCAGTCTTACCACCAGACAAGAATTGAACCTTGTCGAACAAGTTAAAAGTGGAGGTCGAGGGCTGATGAATGGATACAACCACCATCATTCTACGGCCGATACATATCTTCTTGATTCTCGACATTACTTCATAGGAAGCCTTTGAATCAAGGCCACTCGTGGGTTCGTCAAGGAACAAAATTTTAGGTTCGGTAATTAGCTTACTGGCAACACTAACTCTTCTCTTTTGCCCACCCGAAATACCCTTGGTGACAGGGGTGCCGATATTAGTATTGGCTTGACCATCTAAGCCAAATGCGGTAATCAATTCATTAACTTGATCCTTTCGGTAACTAGAACTAACGCCTGATAGTTTAGCAGTAAAATCGATAGTCTCCCTTACAGTTAATGAACCAATGAGATAATCTTCCTGTTCAACATAGGTAGAAATATCCATCATATCTTTTGATCTAACTTGTTGATGTTGGTCTTGATTGATATATCTTACGCCATCGTAGTCAATGATGTTGGCGCCCTTTTTTCTAGAGGCAATGTAATTAAGCAAGATGGTTTTACCGCAGCCTGAAGGCCCCATGATAGCGAGAATTTCACCAACCTTAACTGTTCCGCTTAGCCCATGTAAAATGGTCTTGGGTGTTTTAGATTTTTTGTCTTTGACAGTGACGCGCACATCGTTCCAACTGAAGGATTGTATGTTGTCAGCGAGTTGAGACATTATTAAATTCTAGTATTGATATGAGATTTTTCAATAAGGATAATAAAGGGATAAAATTATCAAATAAAAGAGAGTTAATCAAGTATATATATGTACTAAATGCTGGATTGAAAGTTTTTGTACATGCTGCTACTAACTTTCATTTGTTTGTAAGTATGATGCATATGAACTGTCAGTTGTTCTGCCAAGTACCAAAATGCTGAGATTCCGCACATAACCCCGTAAAGCCTTTTATTGTATCCCCGGGACCCCGATAATTATGATGGAGGTTTTCGGGTATCTTGAACGGCTGAGTTATGACTAAGGAGACACCCTAACCCCGAAGTCCGACAGAAGCGGCGCCCGCACTTTTGATGATACGTCGCTCAGAGAACACCACCACACAGCCAGATAACAGGCTAAAGTAACATCCTAAACAATACGCCGCAATAACCACATTACTAACCTATACGCTCCTGCTTTCTGCTAATATCAAATTAAGATTTTTGATATTGTTAGAGTGTATTTAATTTTTCTTCTCTCGCGTTTGATGTTTTCTGTAGCTTATTCGACGGTTTTTTGACGTTTTATTATGATCAAGCATTCATCCAAGGCGTGCTTATTCTGCCGTGAACGACACTTGAAATGCAACGGTGAAAACCCTTGCCAGAGATGTGGGCCGCATGGTAATGGAAAGGAATGTGTCTACATAAAGAGTAGAAGAGGTGGTACTAGGCCTTCTCGTAAGGACCGAACCAACAGTCCTAATATTGGTCTTCACGAGCAAATGGCATCGTTTCAAAGCTTTTACAATCCTAATAAGTTCAATGGGGGCTATGTTAATTACGAATCAAACCTTAATCTTCATCAAGCCAATGCCCCCGTTTATTATGGGATGGCTAATTCTAAACCACAAGCGTTTTTCCCGTCGCCCCCTTCCCTACCTTCGGGACCTTCGACGGATACATATGATGGGGCCAACGACTTTCAAGGAAGAGATCCTGTCATAGTCGGAGAGCATTACAAAAGGTTTAACAAGGTACATGCGTTCCTCTTTACGCTGGAGGATATTAATAAATACAATATCAATGTGGAATCTTTTGGAGAGCTTTATAAAGCTTTACAGCTCCTTCTGCTTGTTATGGGGCCTAATATTAACACTGATCACGAGCTAAGATTACAGACTATCACAACAACGATTGATGAACTTGAACCTATCTTAGCCTCATCTGTCAATGACATTCCAACCCTTCAGGCATACCTTTTGATTACTTTAATAGCTCATTTATCTGGTTTACATTCTCGGGCCGAGAAGTTCCGAGTTATAGCCGTTAAATTATGTATTTCGTTAAATTTATCGGTTTTAGATAACCCGGTTGCCTCCCTGGGTGCCAGTAGCGGAATTACCTTTAATTATATATCGACGCGAGGTGAGGCTTATCCGATTAGCCTTTGGAAGGAATACGCCCGAAGATCCTTTTGGGAATTAATCTTTGTGGATACTACGCTAAGTGCAATAGTAAATAAGAAGTCTATCCTAGGGGATATAGATTATAGAGTGAATTCACCTCTAATACCGGCCTTGTCGCGAATTCCCTGCTATGATTTAAGAAACCAAGCATTATCACTCTTCCACAGCGTGATAGCGTTTGGTGAATCAGGGGGCGGGGCTATTCCTGAAGATTTTGAAAAATTTTATGACAGCTTTCTAACTCGATATGCCAATCTGAAGATTAAGTTACAAGATTTGAATACGAGCGTATTGCATGATCCTGATACACGGTATTACCCAGGTTTGGTGGACCAGTACGGCCGTATAAACGAAAATATTCATCAGACGTGGATGGTTTCATATATTGCTATGATTATGATTACTTACCCGAACTCAGCGCTTATTACACTACTAATGCCCAGACAGCCCAGCTGTATGAATAATAGAGTTAGAGACACTGTCGAAACAAGTAACGATCTTAATGGTAGTAGTAATGTTATCGATAACCCTAATAGTAGCGATGAGGATGCTTTTCGCAACAAGAGTAACCCAAGGTCTATAATTCGGTCGCACCAAGCTGCTGAAGCGGCGAAAGGCATTACGGGGTTAATATCTCATATAACATCGCTATCTTCATTGGAACAACGGAGTCCCTTGTTTATTTGTTCGATTGCAATTTCGACATTTATTCATATAAGTGCTCTCATCAATATTCTAGCAGATAGCGAACGAAGTGCCAATCCTAACGAAACTGACAGTAATATTTTGAATGAATTGGAGGATAGTTTAGAGCTAAATATTAATTCTCTAAGGCTAATGGGTAAAACATGGTTATTGGCAGGGAGAATACACGGCCAATTCATAGGTATTATTGAAAAAGTATTCCCTAGTTTATATCGCCGAAAATTCGAAGTAAGGGACATCCCTGTGGTTAGCCCAAGCCTTTATAATAACAGCGAGGCGAGCGATGGGCATCAACCCAGAACACCGTTTATTATGGACAATAATGAGAATATGGGTAATTTTGAGCAAAAGTTTTATAGTATGAAGACGCCCTCAAGTGAGGATGAGTTCAATATAGAGGCATTTAATGACTTAGACATGAACTTTTTCTCCTTTTTGGACGGTACCGGTTAGGTATGTTATCTGATATCCAGCGCTACCCTCGCTGGAGGTAAAGATAACAAATTATATATTTAAACTAAATCAAGGATAGGTGCGATTATAGTGAACCAATAAAATTATAATTTTATGCAACTTCATAAACTTTAATATCCTATCTAATATTTATTTTAATATACTATCCAATTCTTATTTTTTAACAGACGGAGGCCGAAAATGAAATAAAAGTCCGAGGAAGATATAGTTCATATTAAGCATGCGTTGTACCTTCCTGGAATATCTTGCATTGCGTGTAGTATGCGCTCAAAGGTTTAAGTTATTAAAAGGTGCACGTCCAATCGAGAATGTATTATGAGAGCCGCCGTCATGCAATAACGGAAGCCAAGTATACAAAGTACACCGAGCGGACCGAGGCTATAATGTGGTGGTGATGCGTGATGGCATGCGTCGTGGACACCTTGGGCAGTAAATCAGTCCATGCACTCAGGCGATTGAGGCCGTGCCGAGGAACACCCACTCCTTGAGGCCCTTCTTAGGATCACTTAATAACGGCGGTTAGGCCCAAGAGCAAGTCAGGAAAAGACAAAAAAAATCATATGACGGAAGATAAACGGAAATTGAACCACCACCGCTTCGGTGAGGCGGGAAAATAAACAATCTGGTCGGCAGCGTGCCTCAACTGCCTCCAAGTGGGCAGAAGGCCAGATAGAGCTGGCAAACATCAGGATTCACGAGATCGCCTGTCTGGGGTATGCAGGGTGTGTGTAGCACTATCGAGTTATTTTAATGCGGCTGTACTACTATAAATAAGTATATTGATACTACTTTTTCTAAAGGGAGGCTAGGCCTCGCATACATGCTACTATATTTCTTCAATACCAATGGCCTTTGAACTCTACCATTGCCTTTTTTCAGAGCCTTGACGTAGCTTCTCTTTCAGTTTAAATCTGATACTTCACAAAGCTCATTTAACTGCATATCACCAATTCCTCTTGTGTCATACCACGGGGAACTAAACTATTCTAGCCAGTGATAAACTACTCTCTCATTCTCTGGCTCAAACAGTCTGCTGCTATATTTTACCCCGTACGCCACCAAACGAGATCTTTCTACTCGTATGGGTTTTGTAAACTTGCGTTAATTAGAACCTTATTGATAATTTAAAACTGCCCCCTTCTTCTTCCCTCAATTCACCAAAAATTAACAAAGAAAATTTTGAACCCTCAATTACCGCGTTTACTGACCCCTTGCAATTCCATCAGTTTAACCTTGCTGTTCAGAAAGCTAAAGTAGCTTCATCGAATCCAGGCGTAATGAAGCGGTTCGAAAAGCTAATCAAAATGTTAGCTTTTCGAAGCTTTAAGGATAAAGACAAGATTCCCGTGGTATATCCTAACAATTTTGATTTTGAAGCCGGGTTAAGGTTTGTTAAAATGAGACGCCAGCAGGTTGGCCTTAAATCCAGCTCGGCTGGTGTTGCACTCCTTAATCTATCAGCTACCGAGATCGATGTTTCGGCGACTTAACTGTCCATCAATTGGCGATTTTTTTCGCTCCGCTGCAAAATTACCAGTTAAAATTTTGGGTTTGGGTCCCAAAAAGCCCATTCGTAAGATTATTCGAAATATTGATGGTGCTGTTAGAAAGGGTGAAATGTTGTTCGTTATAGGACGCCCTGATTCAGGTTGTTCTAAGGGTTTCCTCCCTGAAGGCGGTGTGAAGAAAAGAAGTAAGCGGGTATTCCCTCAGCTAAAGAAATGATAGCAATTATTAATTAGCCTAATGGGAAAGCTGATTTTTCTGAAAAGGAAAGTCTTTAATTGGAAGAATGAAGTTACTGGAGGATGTACAAGGGTTTTTGAAACCAGGTACTATGATGGCCCTTATGGGTGGATCTGGGGCTGGTGAGACTACACTTTTGGATGTCCTATCCCAAAGAATCTTTTTGGGGGTGATTAATGGTGATATATTTGTCGATAAAAAGATATTGATTCTTCATTTCAGTGTCGTGCGGGTTATGTTCAGCGACAAGATTTGCACTTGTCTGAGTCCTCAGTTCGTGAATCGCTCCGTTTTTTTTTGGCGCTTCTTAGATAACCTGAGAGCGTTCTCAAGTCGGAAAAGTATGAATATGTTGAAAATATTATTGATTCGCTTGGTATTCAAGAATACGCTGAATCCATGGTAGGTGTTCTTGGTAAGCGTCTCAATGTGGAACAAAGAAGAAATTATCGATTGGTGTAGAGCTTGTGGCCAAGCCCCAGTTACTACTATTCCTTAATGAGCCTACCTCGGGCCTTGATTCACAATCTGCCTGGTCGATTATTCAATTCTTACGATTGCTGGGCTGATTCGGGAAGACCATTCTTGGTCCCATTCATCGACCTTCGGCCACTTTATTTGAGATATTCGATCGTTTACTCTTGTTGAAGAAGGGTGGTAACGCAGTCTATTTTGGGGATATCGGCAAGGACTCCCGTATTTTACTGGACTATTTTGAGAGATAATTGGGTGTGATCTGTGTTCCTGTAAATAGCCCTGCCGAATATATTCTGGATCGTATTGGTGCTGGTGCTACCGCTAAAACCGACTCAAATTGGTATGATCTATGGGTCTATATGGGTTAATTTTTCTAAATATGGACGCGTATCTCGTGAAATTGATCAACTACAACAAGAACTAAAATCACGGCCTATCAATAGTGAAGGGGCTAATCTGGTGTCTAAATTTGCTACCGGATATTTTTTGCAACTTTTTGCTGTTTTCAAAAGAACTGGTATCCAACTTTGTAGAAGACCTGATGGCATTTTGGCTAAGTTCGTGTTGATCACTGCTGGTCCCCTTTTTGTCGGTTTCACTTTCTAAAAGGCTGATAGCTCTGTATCAGGTACTCAAAATGACATCTATGCAGTTTTGTGATTCAAGTATTATGCCTTTCCCTCATTAACCAAATTCAGAGTTTTAGCCTCGCTACGCGTGATTTATTCGAAGCCCGTGAATCTGTTTTCAAAAATTTCCATTGGTCCTGACCTATTATTTCAAATGGCTTGGGAAGTCTTCTATTCTTTTTTGGCTAGTAATGTTTCTTTTTTCTTTTTTTTCTGGACAGTTGGATTCAGCTCAAAACTTGCCATTGCTGGCTATTTCTTCTTTGTTCAGTCATTACTAGGACCTGCCGTTTACAATAAGCCCATCGTTTATGATGAAAGAGAGTTTAGTATTTTCCATCCACCTTCAGGCTAGACCTGCAGTGAGCTTGCCTTTCTATTTGCCCAAAACTATGGCGATCATTTAGATAATCCAACTGCCACGGAATCCTGTCGTTAATGTGCTTCCGTGGTTTGTGACTAGGTGTGTAATGTTTGGAGTTAAGTATAGTCAAATATGGAGAAATGTGGGTTTCTTCACCATTTATATTATATTTAATGTCTCCTCCATGTTGCTCTGTTATTATCTATTTTGAGTTGGAGTCTGGGGTAAGGTTGATTACAAGAAGCTTTTTGCAAAAGTTTACCAAAGAAAAGGAACAAAAGCCTAAACCACAAGAAGCCTCTGAAGATATTTTGCCTATTTCCAAATCGGTAATCACTGGTGACCAAGCTGTTTAAATTTGAACTTTTCTATTTTCATATTCTTAGAAAAGCCAAATATATATTTGTATTTACTAATTTTCTAATAAACTAATTCTTTAATCTACTTCTTAACCTACCAAAGCAAAATTGGATATCGACGGTCTCTCAAGAACATCTGCATATATACCTAAAAAATAATTTGATTCAAATCTTACATTTAATAGAATGGGTGAGAATGGGAATAGATTCGAAATCGAGCGAAATATTTTGAAAGACACTCAGAGTATGAAAAAAGGACTAGCCTCGGGATATCAAGCCGTAAATATGACTCTTTTATCACTAGAACAATCTAGGGTGGTCTTGCTCAGTACCTCTACATTTATTACCCATATTTCTCGCTGAAATATTACAATCGTTGTTGAAAGTTTCACCCACCAAAAGATAATCTGTCTTTTTGGCGATGCAGCAAGGCTGATGTCGTGATATTGAACTCGTTGATTGATTAATTTCCGAATTTGCATAACTGCTTGACGCGAGGTTTTATGCGCCTGTGGATGTGCATGATCCGGAAGGTACTACTGCAACGATATAAAAGCCAATTTATTAAAATTTGCTGGAGCGCAATATATTTCGTTATCATTCTAATAAAATTAAAAGTGTTAAATTCAATATTTAATAATCCATATATACGTTACGTTCTAAACTTAAATTTTCTTCCTTACAGCTAAACCATTAATCCAAGACGAAACCGTGAGATAGATATCAAACCCCGAGTCATAAAGTCTATGAAATTCAGAATTAACTGTGTTCGTTCTCTCAAATACATCCAAACAATTTGATATACATTAAAAAACGGCCAGCAAAAGTCCGTAAAACAAAGACAATAAATTAGAGCAACTTTTACCGCAGTCACGGAAACTGACAGTCAAGGTACTATAGATAGCAGATTCAACTCAACTACACTTGACTCATGCAGCCCGAATAAGAAACCAAACTGAATCATTTGCGGGAGGGAGAGGGGGTTCCTTTCCTGAATCCTGGGAGAGTGCTCAGTTGGCTGCTTGATCAATATATTTCGGGGAGTCTTAGACCGGAGCGTGGTGAGATGACTCCAAATTCCGGCCAATAGACATCTCGCATTAAAAGTCATTTTCCTGCTGGTGCTGCAGGGAGTGTATTTATGGGCGGAGGAAGAGTCCGGCGGCAGCCTATTGACTGTGTTGGATCATATCGTTTTCGTCAGGGAGTCCACCGCGATCGGAATTTCGAGCCACCATTTGAGGAGGTACGGGGGTCTTTGTTGAGTTTTTTTCACTTTATGCACGCATCTCAGAAGGGTTTGGAGTCATGGGAGTCATCTAATCGTTCTAATCTCTATCAAAAATTTACAACGTTTGATAGTCCACAGCCGCAGAAACCGCATATGATTCACGTTTTTGGGCAGTCATGATTCAGCGAAAAGTACTTTTACCAGTAATGTACAATATTAAAATAAATTAATAATCAGAAAACAACCTTTTGATTTCTTATAAATGTTCCTGAAAAGCCCTTCTCTTTTCTTTTTTACCAGTTAGTTAAGAAAATAGTAAACTAGTAATGTCTGCTTCCATTAATGAAAAGGCCGTCCCCGGTACGGTTTATCTTGTGGATATTGCTGAAAATCTTAAAGTAGCCCATTCGTCAGATGAAAAGGATGTTATTCTTATTCCCGCGCCCTCAAGTGATCCTGAGGATCCTTTGAACTGGTCGACTGCTAGAAAGTACCGCGCTATGGCTTTATGCCATCTCTATACCTTTGTTATTGGTTGGTCTTCCGCCTCGGTCTATTCGATTTTGGTGCCAGTATCGGAAGCTACGGGCTTATCAGTCGCTGATTTAAACAGTGGTTCCGGTACCATGTTATTATTTTTTGGCTGGGGTTGTTTGTTCTGGCAGCCACTTGGTTTGACCTTTGGTCGTCGTGGTTGCTATTTGTTATCTCTGTTGCTATCAATGGTATGTATATGACTAAGCGAATCTGGGCAGCATGACATAGTTTGAGCGAAACTGAAAGCTCCAAATTTTAAAGAAGGAAAGAAAAGTTAGAACTAACTCATTATTTTATTTTATTTTATTTTATTCTAGGCTATTTCGGTTTGGACCGCTTATTCTACAAGTTATGGTACTTGGGTCTCTCAAAGAATCCTTTTGGGGTTGTTTGGTGCTCCCATTGAATGTTTATGTGAAGTTACAGTAACTGATTTGGTAAGTCTCCCTCGGTTTTCTTTTCTTTCATAATTATTATTATATAATATTCTAACAATATTTAAGTTTTTCAACCATCAACGTGGTCGTCATATTGGTATCTATGTTTTGATGCTTTCAGGGGGTGCCTATTTATCACCCCTAGCCAACGGTTTCATCAATCAATCTATGGGATGGCAATGGGTGATGTACTGGGCTGCGATCATTAATGGTATTGCCTTTGTTATCTGTTTTTTCTTCATGGAGGAAACAATGTATTACAGAAATACTACCTTTGAAGCCAGTATTGATCGTAGAGATGACAGTCAAACTGACGTCGAACGTGATTCAGCCGACCTTTCCATTGAAAAGTTTGAAAATTCCGGAACCCCCGCTTCAGTCGAAGAAATAGAAGTGACACATACTGCCAAGAAAACCTACTTACAAAAGTTAAACTTATTTACTAATATCCCCGAAAAGCCCAACGAGTTCTGGACTATGATCTACCGTCCGTTCCTTGTTGCTTCCAAACTCCCCATTGTCCTTTGGGGTGGTTTCATTCACGGTATTGCCGTGTGCTGTTTCACGTCTACCAATGCTACTGCCTCGGTTATTTTATCGGCCGAGCCTTATAATTTTAAATCGTCCATGGTGGGTTTGACTTATATTGCTCCGGTGATAGGTTCTGTACTCGGTGGCCTCTGGTCGGGTGAGCTTAATGATAAGTTATGTTTATGGATGGCTCGTCGTAATGATGGTTATAGGGAATCCGAAAATAGATTATGGTCAATGGTTCTCATTTGTATTATCCCCCCGGCTGGTCTGATCTTATGGGGTGTTGGCGCGGCACATAACATTCATTGGGTCGGTTTAACGTTTGGTATGGGTATGTTGGGTTTCACTCTTAGTGGTACTGGTGGTATCATTATTGGTTATGTCATTGATTCCTATAAGGAGGTTGCAGGTGAAACTTTAATGATAATGAATATTATCCGTTGTACTATGGCCTTTGGTTATGGTTACGCTGTTACACCTTGGATTGTGAAGGCCGGTGATCAGAATTCGTTTATTCAAATGGCAGCTATTTGTCTAGTTTGTTTCCTCTCTTTCTTAATCATGGTCAAATTCGGTAAGAGTCTGCGTCGCCGGTCGGCCAAGACATACTGGAATATCGTTCGATCTGGTCTCAAGTCTGCACACTAGAGTAATTGAAGTTTCCATCACTTGTTTCTATAGATATTTAATCATTGTTGAGCGCTTATAAGTGCTGAGCAATTTTAGATTAAGAGTTTAGTCAATAATATTAATTGTGTCGTTTCGTCCATATCTCTATAATAAGATCATGTCAGATAAGCGATCTACATGGGTCGAATGTATATACAGAGAGGATCCGTTTCTTTAGCGTTAAACCCTTATTATAATTGCTAATATACCATTGCGATAATTCTACCTAATGATTGATTGTTGATTACGGTATCAGTGAGAGCCCTTTTAGCGGCATGCATAATATTCACTTGTTGCATAATCCCAGGCACTGTGGAGTATTACATCTTTCTACGGGTTGAGCTCGGGCCCCGACTGAGTTGGACCCTTGGATAGCCTAGCGCAGAGTATGCCTGCTTTCAGAAAATAGCACACCATATTCAATTTATGGAATAGACTTGGTTTAGAATAATGCAATTTAATGTTAATATTACAATCGGCAGTATTTATAAGAGTGGATTGTGTAATAAAAGATTTTTAGCGAAAGTGACGTATATTGCATATTCCGATGTCTAGTCCTTGGAACTGCCGCCACATAAATTAGGTGATTTGGGATCACCAGCCAGTCCACAAATGTGGACATTTGTGACCAAGATTGTGGATTAAATTTAATGGCACCAGAATAGTCTTATAAATGACGCTAATTCCCACGGTCCTATTTCCACGATTATTCTATTTCCACCACGCATTAATAAAGTGCACTTTATCTTTAAACATTATTGAATTTAATCCTTACTATGTCTGCCGTTACTACTTCCACAATTACACAAGGAAACGTTGAATTACCCGATATGGCCAGCCTTCATTTGAAGAATGTCAAGGGTGAAGCATTCTTAGATGATATTACCATCAAGCTAGGCCAGAAAATTAATTATGACGATTACGTCAACTCGGCCCGTTTCAAGGACCTTGAATATAAGAAATTCGCACCCACTTGGAACCAAAATGAAAAATACGAGATTGGTGGAGAATTTGAACACATTGATCGTGGCCATTTCGCTGATGCTACTTTCCCCAATCTTTTCCCTCGTGATGCCATTACCAGTGAATTAAAGGAATCGATTAAATTAACTAAATTGACCCCTAAGCTTGGTTCGGAGGTTCGTGGTGTTCAAATTAGCGAGCTTTCTAATGCTGGGTTAGATGAAATGTCCCTTTACGTCGCTCAACGTGGTGTTGTGGTATTCCGTGACCAAAACCTTAAGGATGGTCCCATTGAACGTATTGAAGAAATCGGACACTACTACGGTCGTCCTCATATTCACGGTACTGAGCCCACTGCCATCGGTCACTCCGAAGTTTACTTAGTATACCGTGAACAAGGTGATGGTTACTTCAAGGATGCCACCCAGGAAAGAACCCAACACACTACTTGGCACACTGATGTCTCTTACGAAAAGCAACCCCCGGGAACCACCTTTTTGGCCATTTTACAACAACCCAGTGAAGGTGGTGATACCATTTACGCTGATACCCAACAGGCCTATGAACGTTTATCGCCCGAATTCCAAAAGCGTTTATTAGGACTCAAGGCTATTCACAGTGGGGTAGATCAAGCCACGCGTGCCCTGAGCTTTGGTGGTGTCTCCCGTCGTGAGCCTTCAGTTAGTGAACATCCTATCGTACGTACTCACCCGGTGACCAAGGCCAAATCCCTGTACGTTAATCCCTTATTCACCCGATCCATTGTCGGCTACAAGAAGGAAGAAAGTGATATGTTACTCAACTTCCTCTATGATCAAATCACCAAGGCCGGTGATATTCAAGTCAGAGCTAATTGGGAAAAGGGAACCGTGGTCGTATGGGATAATCGTAGAGTGGTCCACACGGCCGTCTTGGATTGGGAAGAAGATGCCACTAGACATGCTTTCAGAATGACCCCTCAAGCTGAAAGGCCCCAAGAATCTTTTGATTAAACCAGGTAAAAATAGAGCCTAAGTTTGGTCATAATGTTTATATAATGCACCCCCTTCCCATAAATTTATTTATTATTATATTTAAATATATTAGTCGTAACTATACCGTTACTATTAAAAATATATACTCTCGTTTTGCTTTACTTTTATTATTTCACCCCTTTTTTGTAGATTTGGTTTGCATAGGTATACAAATATTGATAGAAATTGTGTGGGTATCCATTTCATAGTTTAAAACCGAAATTAGAGCGTTGAGATTATAATTAAAAATGTTTTGGAAGAATTATATTAAATAATGAATAATAAATAATAAATAAATAACTATGTTAATATATAACTGAAGGAATAAATAATGTCTTTTTCTGTTGTGTTGTTGAACTTCTTAACCATTTACTTGGCTAAGATGGGAGCGCCGTAATCGTGATTACCGTAAGTATCTACTTCAACAAGATCTTCCTTAAGTAGGAAGTCACCATTGGAGGCCCATGAGGGACTCTGTTCGATCATGAATTGTCCGAAAAAGTTTTCTACGCCCTTGATACCTTCTTCGGAAGCCGGTAACACACTAGAGACGTAGCCATCGGGTCTGACCACTACCAGAGCGCCAACGTCGGGGTTAACACCATACTTTTCATAAGCCTTACCGTGACCTTCATGGTATGATTCTTCATCGGAGTAGATCTTCCAGTAGTTCATGCGTTGCTTGTGATCGCGAGGGCGGAAAGCAGTGGGGAATTCGTCCCATTCGACATCAACACGCTTGGTAGCGTGAACGAGGAGAATATCAATAACGGAATCAATTTGGGCTGAGGCGGGTGTGTACTTCTTAATAAAAGTAGACTTTTGATCCAAGTACTTACCAAACTTGTTCATGAATTCGTATAGCTTGGGGTTCTTCTTAATATCACCGGCGAAGTAAACCACTCTCCAACGACCATCCGATCGCATTTGATCGACCAAGTGCCAGGGGTGAGCATCAGTCTGGTTAACGACCTTGGCGGAATCGAAACGACGACCGATAGGACAATTGGTAGCTAAGGGGCTAATGAACTTGGATTCGTCATCAATGGCTTGCTTGGGCTTAGAGACTATTTCAGACGAGGCGTAATCAACGGTAGTACCGGAGGCGAATTCATTACCGAGAGCAAAGGCCTTACGGAAATCAACCATACTAACGCCTGTTTCATCACCGCCTTCGACGGCGGGCTTACCGGAAAACATACGAGAGAGCTTATAATCGAAATTGATAAGTTCGTGCGCAACCTTACGTCTTTCGAGATCGTAAGTGGCTAAGATGTCAGGCTTGGCGAGTCCCTTGAGCACATGGGCAATCTTCCAACCTAAATTGTAAGTATCCATAACGGAGACATTCATACCTTGGCCGGCCTTGGGTGAGTGAGTGTGACAAGCATCACCAGCGATAAAGATACGGTCAAACTTGGAGAATCCAGTAGAGACACGTTGACCAATTTGGTAAGCGGTGAACCACTTGATGTCAGTAACCTCAAGCTTGTAAGGGTAGAAGATCTTATTAGCATTAGCCAGGATGAATTCGGGGGTAATCTTGGATCTATCAACCCGTCCCTTTTCTTGATTTTTGTTTTCTCCGGCACTGTTGGCTAATTCTTCTTCGGTCTTAGTGGCATCATCACGCGGGGTTTCCTTAAGTTGAATATAAAGACGAACTAAACCATTTTCACGGGGGATAATCATAATACTACCATTGTCCTTAGAGTGAATACCACAACGGTTACGGATATCGGGGAAATCGGTAATAGGAACGGCATCAAGTACACCCCAAATATAATCAGTTTGTTCACCCTCCATCTTGTAACCAATTTGTTTACGAACCCAGGAATGGGCACCATCACAACCGATTACGTACTTGGCGTGAATGATTTCCTTGGGGGTATCATCCGAATTGATATCTTTGTCATTATCACCACCGAATTGACGAAAGAGACCATTGGCAATTGTACTACCGAATTGTTCTGGGGTAGATTCGTCCTCTGGTAATGATTCGACGGTAACGGTAACAGGGTAAGCTTCAGGATCGTGGATCTTGGATTCGTCAATTTCCATTGAAATTGGTAAACGGGAACGTTCAATTTGCATGGTATCATTCGACCACTTCTTGATGGCATCTTGCATCCAGGTTTCAATACGACCTTGGTGAAGTACCATTTGTTGGAAACGGGAGATACCTACCACCGTATCGGGGATACGGCCACCCCGTACGATCTTACCATCGACATCGGGATTCCAGAAACTCATTTCGAGCATGTGGTTAGATTCCTTAGCGGCACGATCGGCAAACCCGAACGATTGGAAGATTTCGAGCATTCGACACTGCAGACCATCGGCTTGACCGATGAAAAGCTTAGTGGAACGCTTATCGATAATACGGGCGTTAATACCTGTACGGGCAAACCAATTGGCAGCCATATGACCGGCTGGGCCGGCACCAATGATCAAGACATCCACATTGGATTCGGTAACTTTAGGATCAGATTGGGTCATTGTGAAGGACAGGACTCAAGAGAATAAGCAGGTGGTAGAGTTAAAATAAAGGGTAATAGAAATGGGATGTATATCTAGAGAGATGTAGAGATGTAGAGATGTAGAGATAGAGAGATAGTGTAGATAGGGAAGTAAGAGCAGTAAAATATCCTAGACCAAGAGAGGATACGAAAGCCCTTTTATAGATCGAGCTCGTGGGTATTCTATTCTATATTTGTCCAAAGTACCCCATGCCCCGCGCTCATGAAGAGTAATCGTTTAACCTTACACAAAAAAAAATATAGCAGTACTATTACCCCAGAGTTTCTGGCTTAATGCAACCATGTTTAGCCCATGTAGGCTAATGGGCGGGGGCCGATAGTGGGGGGAATGGTGGGGTAAAGATCCAGCTGGGAATAACGGCGAATGCTTCGACAGGTTCCGACGCTATCTCCTGGCGTCGGCGACGGCTCAGTCTGGGGCTTCACTACTGGCGGCCGCGGACGGGAGGCTACGGTGTTAGCGGGTGGACGCGTAAACCGGGGTCTGGTCCTGCGTCCGGGGTCTGTCGCTGGGCCAGGCCGTCTCAAAGGCCTGCGTCCCCTGCACGTTAGCTGCACCCCCATGCACCTTGTCTGGCCTGGGCCCGCCAGAGGCCGGCCAACCGACGTAGGCTGGCGGGCTTCCGAGACATCTGCCCACATAGGCCCCACGCCTGTCGCCGATTCGGGTCCTGGACCGTCCTGGATATGGATAACACACACTGTCATGTAAACCGATATTCTTTTGTTTATCTCCCATCTCTCCCTTGGGTCTTGGTGAGGGCATCCGATACAAGTATTCTTCTTGACCTAGTATATCGGCTAGCCGTGCTGGTGCTAGGGACTTTTTGCTCTAAGCTTTCTAAAGTTTATTTTCAGTGCCACGTCTGAGGCTGGTCGGTACCATACTATAAAATGACATTTATCTGATATTATGCAGTGAAAATCACGGGGTTGGAGTTCATTAATGCAAGACAATGATTTAATTAAAATAATAAATAGAACTAACAATCTAAAAAAATGTATGACATAACCTTGACTATATGGGGTCACAAACTTGACCATGTAGGGTCACAGCCTTGACTATTCCTTTGTTTGATAATAATACTGGGTAGCGTCTTCATAGTCCGGTACCAAATTAGATGCACTAGTACCATTACCATCATCGTCAATGCAACTGAATTGTGCCGCCAACCGTTGAAGCCAGATTCCAGGATAAACCACCAAAAATAATGCCACGGCAATAAACATTAATAAGGCATCAAACACATAGATGAAAACTTCATGTTCAATGATATAACCGCTATAACCCTGAATGTATTCGATGGTACGCACGATACTTCTGATAATTATCAGCGCACTCACGGCATATATGGTTCTCAAAAACCAATTCAAAGTCTTATTCTTGGACAATAGTTTATAGTCAGATTTGCGACGTCTGAAATCAAAGATTACCGTTGTGAGTGTGAAGACACCAAAGGCCACTAATTGAATAAATAAACCGGCGATTACCAAGGCCTTACCCTTAACAATGGATTCTGGGTCACCCTTGGACATAATACCACCACCGGCGGCTTGAACCATAAAACTAACCACATCAAAGGTAATAAAGATCTTGGAAATAATGGTACTACGAACCAATAATAATGATTCACTACGAGTGGCTTGCGATAAACGGGCCAAGGTCATATATAACGAGGCCGAGATCAAGGGCGACGCTAGAAGAATAAACAGGGTTTGGGCAATAAATGCCCCAAGATCCTTGGGGTAAGTATGGGAAACGATTCGTGAAATGTAACCAGCGACCTCTAATGCGCAACCAAGCACGAGTGCGCTCATAAACCAGGCTCGCGTCTTGATGATGAAGTAAAGATGAAGAATAGTGGCCACTGAAAACAGTCCCGTGAACAGTCCCGAGGCCACTAAATTGGGGCTAAAAGCGTAAAGTGCCATCTGGAGGGAGGAGAACTAAAAAGATTAGTAGTATATTATAGTTTAGGACTTTTGACGATCTAAGACTTAATCTGGCGTAGTCAGCAGATTGGTAAGATGTTGTCCAAAAAAAGAAAGAAAATGATAATTAAATGAAAAAGGTGATCAATGGATAGGCGATGAATAATTTATTTAAGAGGGAAAAACTAAGAAATAAATAAATCGGCATATACTGCGGTTTATAACTCCAGTCGATGCCAAGGTATTCCACCCGTCTTGCTTTTCAAGCGTAAACATCTTACCTCAAGAAACGCCGTGCCTAGAGCTTGGCCGAGAATCTGTAGCTGGCTGGTGTGCTTTAAAGAACCCTTAACTATGAATGGACTGAAGTTCGTCCGGTGGGGCCACGGCTTAATACACACCCGCGTGGCTTCACAAGGTGCCGTCTGATGCACCGCCCGGCCTATGTTTAGATCCACGCATACGTATATATTAAATATATTTATATATATATTAAGCATATACATTATTTTTATTATAAAGATATGAAATGGCTGAAGGCTCTTTGGCCTGCCGCACTGCCCTTGCTTAGCTGTCGTATTGGACCCTAACTGTGCTGAGTGGGTGGGGTCCCTAGCCCTGATGTTAATCCGACGTGAGTAATTCGTTTCCGCTGTGGTCTAATACGAGCCCGCAGCTGCAGCTGGCGGGCTCGTATTATACCTGGGTAGAGGAAGGTTTGGCTGATTACTCTTTTGGGCTGTGTAGTTGTAGCTGTAGTTGCTCTGTCTTTGTTATTAGGGTGGATGTCTGTCTTGAGCAGAGTGTTGATTGAGGGATAAGATCCCAGAAAGTTCAATTTGGGTCGGGTTCATTTGGATCGGGTTGGTCTACGATTACTTCTTTATTTTTGCTGTTTCAAAGGTACAAAGGATTGTAATGCAGGTGCGAAACTAGAGTTGAACGGAAATAATAATTTGTAGCACTACGGCAGCGAATTAGTGGAGATATTTCCTTTCATCGACCCCCGGTCATCGATATTTTAAAAATAAATAATAACGTAGGGGTGATATATATATTAGAATAATTCAATAAATCAATATTATAATTATACTTATTATTTATTATTTACAGGTTTTATTATTAATTTTCTGAGTTATTGTCACGGAATAAACGTCAGTAGTCTCAATTCTTTTAATTAACAAAACAAAAACAAAAAAACGCTCTTTTTATATATTATTATATTATGTAAAAAAACCAATATCAAAAAATTCTACTTAATATTAATATATATATATTACTGTAATTTCATACTTATTTAGAATTTCCTAAATGCTACTTACTGGTTACAATAAGCGGACCCTACTGTGGCTGTTACCCTGGCAACTGTATCAGACCCGTGAATTATGAATTTCATCACGCCTTTAGACTACGCTTTAACGAAATTTAATCTATTTTTGAGTCATCAGGAAGTATTATCAACTCCCCTACTTAGAATACAATTGTCCTGAGTTCATTATGGGAGTATGGCCGTTATAACTGAGCTTCCGCTTGAGATTATTGATACTATTATAAGTTATCTACCCACGCTGGAGGACTTGATTCAGTGCTCGCTGGTGTGTCGAGTCCTGTATTGGCGTGCCCATAATGATCTACTGTGGCGTGGTTACCTCGAAAACATATATGCCATTACTGAATACCCCCCCAATGCGCTGGCGCTCGAGGTTGATTGTCATTCCATTGTTCAACAGTATCTAGGCTACCAGACCAGAGTCCGGACGGCGTTCCGCGAACTATACGATAGTGATCAGTACCTGTACAAGATCAAAACCCTGGGCCCTCTGATCGATATCCCTCAGTTCGCCCTATATTCAATTTACCATGAATTATACGCTTCAGGTCTTTATTCATCGTTATCTCTAGCATCTTGGGACTTATTACCCCGAGGTCCTCGTTTTAATTACACCTTAGCTCGTAGGACGGATCATAATATTCATGCCGAGCGTTTGATCGATGAAGCCGATCGTGCCAGCTATATGGCAAGCAGTGGATGGACCGAAAATCTAGAAGCTGCTTACTGGACCCGACAGTATCTAAAATTTTGGAAGCATCGAGTCTCGTTGCGGTTTTTCCAACGGATAGCTATCGAAGATGATCACCACCCCGAGGAGGGTCCTCGGGCCAAATTCGAAGACATAGTGCATTCTTTCCACTGTTTCGATGGTGAATATAGACATTGTGTGAATGAAAACAATATGGTACTATCCGTGGACTTGTTGCCCGCACCATTACTCAGTATTAAACGAGTTACCAGTCGTCGACTTCAGGCCCAATTGATTGTCCGTACTATGTCCAAAGTATACGGTATACCCAGCGAGCGGGAAATGACAGATCCCTCGCGGTTCCACGATATTCGGAACCATTTTATATTTCAAATGGGTAGCGCATCTAATCATGGTTACCAGGATGATGATACAGGATGTCGCGGGTTGCCCATGACTCGATTAGCGGTTTTTTGTGCTTTAGCGACTCATTATGGGCTCCATGCCAAGCCTATCATGTTCCCCCTCAATGTAATGGGTCGGGTTTCTGACCCCACCAACCCCCTGGGATCATTCTTCGTTGATGTGTATCGTCATTGTCGTGTGTTTGAATGGACTGATCTGATGTCCATGTTGGCCCAATGGCGCATAACACCACTGGCCCTACATTTTGCACCGGCATCGAATCGACAAATTCTCCAACGGTGTTTGAATAATTTAGATCTCAGTGTATCCCGTGCGGGCGGGGGTTTGAACGATCTTACATCCACTAATCATGAATTCCTGTTTCTGCGTGAGATATGCCATCATCTCAAGCTGACATCGGGCCAGAATCGAGCTCATACTTTTAATTTGGGGTTTGTTGAGACTAAGCTTTGGCAGCATATCAATCCGGATTTGGTGACCCGTGTAGCCACCGATTGGGGTATGGGTCTTATGAAATGGCTAGAGAGCGATGATGTTGCTGAAGGTGAAAACCAACATCCCCAAATAAATGATAATGGACCTATTTTCTACTCTGGTCAATTGGTAGAATCCCCACGTTTGGTCACCTTTGGGGTCGTGATACGTCGGTTCCGCGTATATCACGAATATGTTTATACGGTACTGTCACAAGAGGGTCCGCTCTATAATATTGGCGCCTCTGAACTCGGACCCCAGTCCAGAACGCTATATACCAAATTAAGTCAAATCGCTCAGTTCTGTCGACTAACAGAGGTAGGGTTCTTCTTTAAACGCTATGATGCTGAGCAACAGATGTTTGTGCCAGGCAAGATGCTGGCCAAACGAATTCCTCTCGATATGGATTGGCATAAACAAAGGGGACATTAATGAACTTTTAACGATATGACTTGTATTTATTTTTTCTACGTAACTTTGTATAATATATCCCTACACTAGTGTATACATCACAACCCTGTGTGTCAAGCCCTTATGGGGGGAGAGGAGAGCAGAGGGGAAGAGACACATACTAAAGCCCATTCCCTCCGTAACTAACCCACGACTTGAAAATACCTCTATGGATATTTACCCATAATACAACGGCATGTGACTAGGTATTATTTATATATTCAATTAATATCTACTAATACCAGACAAACAGACAAGCCAACAGAGCTACAAAAGCATAGAGACTCTTAAGTATTCAAGTCACATGACCCCATAGCGGCCCCATAGTGGTTGACATGGCAACGTAATCTCCGCTCCACACGTGACCTTGAAACTAAACTATGGCGAAAACGCAGTCACATAAGAACGCCATTGCCGCTCCAGTCAGCGTCCACGACCTAACCCGCTGGTTGGGACGACGGCCAGCTAGGGGCAACCAATTTACGCAGATTTGAAAAAGCTCACTTTCTACTTACACGGTATCAATAATTAACGGTAAAAATGGGTATGTGGTTTTTGTTGGTAGAAGAGGATTTTATTCACAACGGTTGGAATTAATGTTTCATGGGTAGATATAGTAATAAAACTATGTTTATAATTCTGTCTATGGGATTTAAATAAGATGATTCTTGATTGATCTAATTGTGAGACTAAATTTTAAAAAATGAGATAAATATCTGGTGATATCGATTTTTCAACCTTACGGTAAATTTCGACTACTGACAAAGTTCTAAATTTCAGTATTCAAAATGGCAATAAAAATTCTTCTCGCGGGGGTTGTGGAAGGGAAATTTATTTATTAGATTATTATGTTATTGTTTTTAATTATTACTCCAATTCGGTCATTCAACTTAATTATCATCTTGTTTGTTTAATTTCCCCGTTGCGTTTTTTTATCTTTGACTTTAAATTTTCTTTTTCCTTTTTCCCACTTTAGAATTATAAACTAATGGAATATTGTCTTTAGCTGTCGGTAAGAATAAGCGTTTGTCGAAGAACAAGAAGTCCACCAAGAAGAGAGTTGTGGACCCCTTCACCAAGAAGGATTGGTACTCCATTAAGGCCCCTTCCACTTTCGAAAATAGAGATGTTGGTAAGACCCTTGTCAACCGTTCCACCGGTATCAAGAACGCCAACGACTCCCTTAAGGGCCGTATTGTCGAAGTCTGTCTTGCTGATCTCCAAGGTCAAGAAGATCACTCTTTCCGTACTATCAGACTTAAGGTCGAAGAAGTCCAAGGTAAGACCCTTCTTACCAACTTCAACGGTTTAGATTTCACCTCTGATAAGCTCAGATCCCTTGTCAGAAAGTGGCAAACTCTTATTGAAGCTAATGTCACCGTTAAGACCACTGATGATTACTATCTTCGTCTTTTCGCCATTGGTTTCACCAAGAAGGCTCCTAACCAAGTTAAGAAGACCACTTACGCTCAATCTTCCCAAATCCGTTCCATCAGAAAGAAGATGGTTGAAATCATTGCTCGTGAATCCGCTAACGTTTCTCTTGCTCAACTTACTGCCAAGCTTATTCCTGAAGTTATGGGCCGTGAAATTGAAAAGGCTACCCAATCCATCTACCCTCTTCAAAACGTCCACATCAGAAAGGTTAAGGTTCTTAAGGAACCCAAGTTCGATCTTGGTTCCCTTTTAGCCCTTCACGGTGAAGCTTCCGCTTCCTCTGAAGATGCCGGTAAGAAGGTTCACAGAGAATTCAAGGAAACCACCCTTGAACAAGTTTAAAGCATGTAAAAATAGTATATAATAAATATTTTATTTATTGGCTTAATAAATCTCCAAAAATATCATTATAATCTATTTGTAAAAATTTCCGGTAATGATAATAAGGTGTAGTATATTGGTATAGTCGGTGGTACCACTTCCAAAAACACTACTCTACTAAAACATTTACAAAATATTAAATACCAGAGCATAATTTATTAATTATTTGCTAAGCCAGGGTATGATTTTTTTAAATCGTCTATAAGTCACCGCCCGTTGAACTAAACTAAACTAAACGAAAGAAAAAAAACTGGAAACGAGAGAACAAACCAAAAATCAACAAAACAAAAATCAACCAAAGCAAGAAAAAAAAACGAAAGAAAAGAAATTAAAAAAGAAAAAGAAAGATAAAAAATTGAGGTAGAGAAAGGAAAGGAAGAAAACAAACTAATTGACCACTTTTTTCTCTTTTTATTTTATATATACACCACCCATATACACACTCACAGAAGAAAAGCGAGTCCAAGATAGATAGATATATATATGTATATGTATACGTTCTCACCATTAGAAGGGAAGCAACTTGGCGGCCTCCTTCTCCGAGCATACGTAGATGATTTGACAATTCTCATTGAAGCCATTGAAAGTAGTCGAGGCACTGAGGGTGTAAGCACCGAATTCTTCAAAGTACATCCAGTCACCAGCGTTAGGGCTAACGGTGAGGGTGGCGCGTTCAGCGATACAATCGATACCGTCACAGGTAGGGCCCCAAACTGAGACCGTATGCTTTTCAGCATCGGATCCGGTGTTGGAGGTATTAGAGGCTAAATTGTACATGAACTTACCATTATGTGTCAACATTCTAGGTACGGGATGTTGATGATCAAAGATGATACAGTTCATATTACCATAAGCGCCATCGTTGAGGTAAATCATGGCTTGAGTCTCATTAATGGTACGTTTAGCAATAACATGCGAAGCCAAAACAAACGCCGACGACACGAAATAACGACCGGGTTCAGAGATGATGTTAACTTGATCACGAGGGAAATGCTGATCCAAGAGATCATTAATCACAAGAGCGGTCTCCGCAAAGGTCTCGTGAGTGAACCCGCCGCCGATATCCAGGGTTGATAACGGGGCCATGCCGAGCGAGGTGGCTTGGTCAAATACGTGACGAGCGTCTTCGATGGCCTTAACAAACGCGGTAGGATCAGAAGCCCCCGAACCCACATGGAACGAAACACCTACAACGTTTAACTCAAGTCGTTGCGCCAAGGCGAGTAAATCTCCTGTGGTCTCTAAAGGTGCACCGTATTTCACACTAAGTTGACAAAGGGCCTTGGAATCATCCGTGGTAATACGAAGAAATAATTCAGCGTTGGGAGCGTACTTTGCACATTTGTAAAGCTCATCGGCATTATCAAACGTCATCTTGAAAACGTTTAATTTGCTCGCATAACGTAATGAAGATGCCATCTTACAAGGGTGAGCGTAAATGATACGTTCAGATGAAACAGAACAATTCTCTAAATTAAGTACTGAATTGATTTCACTAACTGACGCACAGTCGAAACCGGCACCCAATTGAGCCAATAATTGTAAAACGCGCTTATCGTTATTACATTTGGCGGCATAAAAGGGCTTGACCCGAGGTAAGAGACGCTGCCAGTCCATAAAGCGTTGGTAAATAAGGCCTAAATCGGCCACATAGAAGGTATCTTCTTCACCGGGGTTACACGATTCCAAATCAATGGATTCGACCCGAGCTCGAAGGGCCTTGGAGATCAATTCTTGCGATTTGGATCCCGAGTGGTTCAAGTCCTTATTAAGGTCCATTTGAGGCGACGAGGTTGTATGTTTGAATTCATTTTGGTAAGATGAACTTTCAACTTCATTGCCAGGAACGAAAGGAGCCATTTTATTGATTTAACAAAAAAAGAGGGAGAGTAAAGAGAGAGAGTAAAGAGAGAAAAAAAGAAAAGAAAAGAAAGGTTAGTTTCTTATCTAATTTTTAATTATTTTTTTAATGGTGTTTATTAGTTCGATTCTGAATTTTTTAGCGTTGCAAATCCAATCTCAAGTTGATAGTCCCTCTAGGCGGAGGGAGTATTTTAAGATTACCCAGGCGGCAGCTCTCGTTAAAAAATACCTTAGTTCAAAAGATACGAGCGGAGTCGTGTCTTGAAAGTACCAAATAAAATAGGTCCAGAGGGGGCAGCAAACAATAGAATGGGCACACCGAAAAAAAAGAAAAGGAAAAGAAAGGGGAAAAGAAAAAAGAGGGAAAAGAAAAGGGAAAGGGAAGCGAAAAAAAGCGTCAGGGTACAGAAGTGGGGGAATGAAAATGGGAGTGGATTGGGGGGGGGACAGGGGGCAGGGGATATTAGAGAGAGGAGAGCGCTAAAATGCTCATTTAGGCTTACTGTTGTTATTATTATTAATATTATTGACTACTGAGAGTACGGCTACTTATGGCGGCGCTGGTATTCTGCGCTATACACAGCCTTATTGATCCATTCTTTGTTTGTTTCTCGGGGGATGGAAGAAGGGTCTTTTCGAGCAATTTTTTTTTGGGGTGCTCAGGCCGAGTGAAAATTACGAGTGCGAAAATTACAAGAGCGAAAATTACAAGAGTGGAAATTACAAGAGTGGAAATTACAAAGCGTGGGCGGGGGCCAGTTGCTAAGAAAACAGAAAGAATTAGAGGACAACCCTTTGAATAATAACGATAATAGGGATTTAAGCTATCGAACGAACGAATGATCTAGGGTCGGAGGGTGCACCGCCAGCCACGACGGGTGAGTCGCGGGACGCAGAACCGGGCTGAGAAAAGCTGGGAAAAACTGAGAAAAGCTGAGAAAGGCGCAAAAGCCCGGCAGAATAGGCTGGGACCGTCCCAGCAGCGACTGAAACGATGCCAAAATCGAGTGAGACCGTCCACCGGAAACGCCGTCCCAGCGAGCCACCGCGCCCGCCAGCCTGCAACCGCGTCGGCCAGCGCTTAAAAAGCACAAAAAAGTAGCAAATGGGCCACAAACCCGCAGGCCTTATGCAGGCTACCAACGCAATTATTGGCTGCCCTGAGTGGGAGCTGGGCTCGGAGGTGCGGCTACATCGCATGTCGGGCGGGACAATTCACTGCGCCGCACCCCGAACGTCACTAAACAACGGAAGCTCATTGAAAAAAAGCCGTCCCAGACGCCCCGAAAGTGAGACAAAGCAATGCATGCTGACTAACCCATCGTTCACTTTGCTCTCAATCCCATTGGAGTGCTCGTTTTTTTCTCTTGTGAGTAGCAGGGATTTTGGGTAAAATATTCAATTTATCTGTCAATATTTCGATAGTAATTAATTCAGCAGATATAAATCAAATTAGTTTACGTCAGTCAAGCCGACAACGATAATACTAACTACTTCAAACTCTTCTTCACTCAGTCTCGTTATACTACTAACTTGCCAGCCGCATGTTGGGACTTTAAACTCCCAATGGAAGGGCGAAAAAAAAAATTAAAAAAAAAAAAGCTGATAGCGATAATAACCACGTCTTGACGATAAGCCTAGTATTACCTTAGCATCTATACCCTATATAAAACAAACAAAATGGGCAAAAGACTCGATCGTGATAGTTCCACTATTGGCGCTAAGAAGCCCGCCAACAAGTCTTACTTGAAATACACCTACGATGATGCCCTTTTCGGCATTTCCTTCCACCCTACCGCCAATTACTTTGTATCTGGTATGTCCACGGGTCAAGTATTGGCCCACCAATACGGTGAAGATCATTTAGACAAGGAAGGTAAGCCGGGTGTTTCAACTGTCTGGCAAACTAAACGTCATAAGGGTTCCTGTCGTGCGGTCATGTTTGATCGTTCCGGTGACTCCATTTACTCCATCGGTAGTGATTTGATTCTCAAAAAGGCCGATTCCTTAACGGGTAAAGTCAAGGCCAAACATACCTTGACGGCCTCAAAGGCCACCCCCACTTTACTTTATACTACCGAAAGTTATCTTTTGGCCGGTTCTGAGGATTCCACATTGACGGTATTTGACCCGCGTACAATGGAGGTCGCTCATTCCTATTCCAAGGTCCATGAGGATAGTATGACATCGATCGTGGCACTCGAGACTAATAAGTACAGTTTTGTTACTACGGGGTCTACGACGGTAGCTGAAATTGATATTCGTAAGGGCGTAGTAAGTACCTCGGATGATCAAGAAGATGAAGTATTATGTGGTTGTTTGGCCAATAAGAAGATGGCCGCCTTTGGTATGTCGGAGGGTGTGGTTACCGTTTGGAACACCAATGGTTTCATCGATCAACAGTCCCGTGTAAGACTTTCGGATGAATCTATTGATTGTGTGCTTCAGGGACCTGAGGATGATGAGGAACCTATCATTTACGCCGGTGCTGCTGATGGTATTGTTAGAAAGGTCGATGTTAAAAAGGGTAAAGTTCTCGATAAGTGGATTCATACTAAGGTCGATGAAGTTACTTGGTTGGATTTCGATTATCAATACCGATTGGTATCGGCTAATATGGAAACTGTCAAATTATGGGAACCTCAATTGAAGCTCGATGGTAGCAATGACGATGAGGATGAGGATAGTGACGATGATAGTGATAACGATAAATGGGAAGATTTCTCTGACTCAGAAGAAAAGTCTACTCCGGCTCCTGCCCCCATTGTGGAAGAAAAGGTAGAATCGGAAGATGAGCGTGAACAACCTTCGCGTAAGAAATTGCGTAAACTTAAGAAGCAAAACCAAAAAAATCCTAAGAAGGCCATTCAAGGTATTGCCGCCTTTAAGGATCTTTAGTGTATATTATTAACGTAAATAAAAGAAGAGCAATTATATAAACTATTTAAATAAATCCAGACAAACGAAGGATATAATCGACAGTAGTGCCGGCCCAGATATAATGACCGGTAGTAATATTATTATTAAACCACATCCAACAGTCATCGGGGTTATCCAAATCAACCTTGTAAATCATTTGGGCTAATCTATAAGACGCATAGCCGACGGCACCAAAGTAACCAGGGCCCATACCGGCCAATACACCAGCGGTAGTCAACAGACCCACTTGACCGACTGATAAAGCCGTGATAACAGGCTTGGTATTTTCACCCCAGGCCAAAGCGGTAGATTTAATACCGGCAAGGACATCAAACTTCTTATCTTGGTGAGCGTAGATAGTATCATAAGTCATGCACCAGAGGTAACACGATGAGTAAAGAGCACCCATAACAGGCCAATCCCAAACGCCCATAGCTGGGAACCCCAATAGGGCACCCCAAGTGAAACAAGCTGAGAGTACCGCTTGGGGGTAATAGGTGAATCGTTTAAACAGAGGATAGGAAAAGACGAGGGGCAAGGAGGCACAAGCTAAGAGGTAACAATCAGTAGGGAGCGCATAGAGTACACCGAAACCCACAGCCATCTGAGAGGCTAAAAATGTACTAGCTTGGGTCATACTAACTTTACCACTAGCAAGAGGTCTTCCTACAGTACGTTCGACTTGGGAGTCTAAGTCACGATCACACATGTCGTTGATAGTACAACCAGCACCACGCATGATCACTGAACCAACACCAAATAGGGTCAGCATCCACAAAGTTTGGGAGATGGGTGCACTGGTAGCATAAGCGGCCATAGTAATAGCCCAGGACCCGGGGATAAATAATAGCCAAGTACCCGCTGGCTTCTCCAGACGCATTAACCGAGCATAGGGTTGGATGGATAAGGGTAAGGAGTTTACCATACGTTCGGCGAACGAAATGGGCTTTGCGGAGGGGACGGGAGCCCCAGAAGAAGACTCGGAGGGAGTGCCGGGGAGGTTGCCATTTAAGAGATTACTGGCCAATACACCATCCTTTTCGACTGGTTTGGCATTATTAGAGCTGAATCTCACCGCACCAACGGTAGGATTGAGCACGTAACTAGTTGCCGAGCGAACGCCCATGGCGGCATTCATAAACCGAGACAACAACATAATTGTGGTGATATAATTACAACCAGAAGAAAGAAGTGGGAAAAAAAGAAGAAAAAACCGTCCATTAATATCGGGCCCGTTGCATAGATCGGCCGGGGATTTTGAGCCGTCCCTCACGTGACTTAAGTAGGTGGGTGGGAAATCGAAACCTTCGCGATGGACAATCCAAACAAAGCTTTGGCGATCATCGGAATACGTTCAAATAGTAGTTAAAATTATAGACAAAATGGATAAGATCTACTCAGCCTCCACTACCGCTCCCGTTAATATTGCTGTATGTTGTTGTTAGTATTATATATGTTTGTTGCTGATCTTCTATACTAACTCAAGATAGACTCTCAAGTACTGGGGTAAGCGTGATACTACGCTCAATTTACCCACCAACTCGTCGATCTCCGTGACATTATCGCAGGATGACTTGAGAACTTTGACCACTGCGTCATGTAGTGGTTCTTTCACTGAAGATACCCTTTGGTTGAACGGTTCCAAAGAGGATATTTCCGGTTCCAAACGATTATTAGCCTGTTTCCGTGAATTAAGACAATTACGTCAAGGGGTTGAAGCCGCCGATCCTTCAGCGCCCGTGTTGAGTGGATACAAGTTACATCTTGTATCAGAAAACAATTTCCCTACTGCTGCCGGTTTAGCGTCCTCGGCCGCCGGATTGGCCGCTCTCGTTAGAGCCATTGCCGATCTTTATCAATTACCCCAAGATGCTACTGAATTATCCAAGATCGCGCGTCAAGGTTCCGGATCCGCTTGTCGTAGTTTATTCGGCGGTTACGTTGCTTGGGAAATGGGCTCTGAAGTCGATGGATCTGACTCTAAGGCCGTTCAAGTTGCTCCCGTTGAACATTGGCCCGAAATGCGCGCTTGTATCTTGGTCGTATCGGCCGATAAGAAGGATACTTCCTCAACTGCCGGTATGCAAGTCACCGTTAATACTTCGCCATTATTTGAACATCGTATTAAGAATGTCGTTCCCGTTCGTTTTGAACAAATGAAGAAAACTATCTTGGATCGTGATTTTGCTCAATTCGCTCAATTGACCATGCAAGATTCTAACTCCTTCCATGCTGTGTGTTTGGATTCTACTCCTCCTATTTTCTACATGAACGATGTGTCGCGTGCCGCCATTAGAGCCGTCGATGAAATTAATCGTATTGCTGGCCAGACTATCGCCGCTTATACCTTCGATGCCGGTCCTAATGCTGTCATCTACTACTTGGAAGAAAACGCTCAGGCCGTATTAGGTCCTTTGAAGTCAGCCCTTGCCAATCAAGACGGTTGGGCTAGTGCTAGTAATATTAAGGCTGAGACCCCCGAGGGCTTTGAATCTAGATGGCTGGATGTTTTAAGTCAAGGTATTGTTCGTGTCATTCTTACCAAGGTCGGTGGTGATCCAGTTAGTGTCAAGGAATCGCTTATTAATGATAAGGGTTTGCCTAAGTAATCTCACAAACGAACAAACGAGGGAAGTGAGTGAGTGAATGAGTATAATATAAATAACTAAACAAAAACCTTCCTCAAAACAATGAGTGAATAAAATTAATCTATATTCTATATTTCTATATTCTATGAGTGAAAATCCATCAAATTCCTAAACACTGATAATGCCGTATTAAGCCCCAGTAACACTCCCTCATCCGGGCCCTGATCTGGTGTGAATCTTGAATGAGCAAAATCCACCAATTTAACCGCTATTGGTTGTGTTGTCCTGATATCCTCTGAATCATATTCTTCCGAATCCACATCATCATTCACACTATTCTCTGCCACCGCGGCCCTCTCCAAGGCGTCAAAGAACAAATCACAATCGGCCTCAAATACAATCAAAACACTAGCACTAAACATCCTCACGGGACAATCGGCCAGCACTTGGATCATATATTCCAACTCCTGCACAATATAACTACACACGGCGAAGGCATGGTCCTTCATATTGTCACCACGATCCGCATTAGGGAATGCCTGTTTCAGTCCTTCAATTAATCCACCTAATCCCACTAAACCTCGTCCGAAATTCTTATCAAATACTTGGTGGGGCGTTGAAGATATATTACTAACTTGCATACCAGCGATTCTTAACCCCCATTCACCTGAGGTTGTGGCGGATGCCACTTGAGCTAGTCTTGCAATTTTAGCCTTGGGCTGGGTCGTGGGATCTGCGAGAACGGATCCTAATTTGAGATCTAGAACGGTAGGGTGGGCGATTCCTTTAAGGAAGTTTTCCAATACAATATATGTCGGCCGCGTAGCCTCGGCCTCCTCAGTCGCCTCATTCTCCTCATTCTCTCCAGTCTCTCCAGTTTCTCCAATCTCTTCAATCTCTCCAATCTCTCCCGTGACACTACCAGTAGTATCGCCCAGACTCAAAGTACCGTAAAACTCAGGCATGATACTGTATAAATCGCCAAAGCCCTCGTTGTCAGTCTCCCCTTTGACGGCATCGGCCACAACCCTTTGATAGAAGGCCAGCTCGTTCAGTGTGGTTGGTTTGACGAATATCGTATTAGAGGGATCGGATAGTGGCGCTTGAGACCCCGTGTGGCCCGCGGCCTGAATTCTCATCGGCTGTAAATTGTCCATACTATTATTATTATTATTATTATTATTATTATTATTATTATTATTATTATTAGTGTGGCTTATATTGCATGGTAGTGGGGAGACACACTGAAATGCCGCCTTATCTCCCACGGACATTTTATTCAACCATCATCATCCATCCATATATACTAAACCCCAAAATGACCATAATCGATAGAACTATTCGCCATTATTCCAAGCCTTTGATTCTCTCATTCGGGGTCTTGATTGTCGCCGCCTCGGCCTTTACTTTGTTTTATCCCGCTACCGTTACCAAGCCCTCCTCCAAGTCCACAAAGTCGGCGGCGTCATCTGGCACTAACAAGTTGACTGAGGTTAAATTAGGCGAAAAAGTTCACGGTAAAGCCGGTGATGTGGATAATTGGGATTTGAATCAATTAAGAGATTGGTTGAAGAGTGTATGTTGTCTGTGGTTTGTTTGAATTTAGAATTGTTATTAACTGGTTTAGCGTTATATTACGGCCCCGGAATCGGCCTCCCGTGACGAGTTGGTGGGGTTGGTTAGAGAGTTGACAAAGTAACTGAGTAACGAATGAATTCGGTAACGAATGAACTCAATAATGAACGAAGTGAGTTGTTGAATTCCAAGTGATTGAGATTTGGCTGAGCTGACTGAGCTTTAACTGAATTTTGTTGATTTAACTGAATTTTGTAGCCGCGTGATTTACAGATTTATATCTATGGTATTGGTAGATATTCGAGATTAATAGACTTTTTTTCTTTTATACTTTAGTTGTATAGCTTATTCCTTAGTTACAACTAACCAAAAAAAGAAAAATGTTATAAAACTTATCATAAGCGATTTACTACATTATGAACCAATGAACAACCGAATAAAATAATAAAAATGAACAACTGAATAAAATAATAAATGAACAAACGCTTAAAATTACAAAACTAACAAACTAACAAACTAACAAACTAACAAACAAACTCACTTTATTGGTTCGCTAACATACACATAATGAAGTCAATTACTATAGAAATATCTATCCAAATTAAAATGAGAGATAAAAGAGAAATGGAAAGAAGACAATCTATATATTTATGATTTTGGGGTATGTGAAGATTTTTGGGGAATATAACGGATTCACGCTGCCGCCACGCTATTATGATTGACTACTCCTTCAAACATAGAGCTAGTTTAATCCACAGGAAAAGCTTCTACCATTCTCGAGCAAAAACACCGTAGCCAAATAATGATAATAGATTCCGCCAAATACGGCCAAATGCCATAAATTATGACTCATGCCAAAATAATCAAACCAACCACCGGGGAACAATCTCTCGGGGATTAACAGGCCATAGAATACCACGCCGCCAGCATAACATAGGAGTGACTTCACCACGGGCAAGTAGAAAGCCCAGGTGCGGGCCAGACCTTGGAAATAAGCGATATGAAGGGCACCGACAATACCCGAGAAGGCCAGGCCTACAAAGAAGGCAATCTTTTTAGGTCGATTTTCGCGTTTGTCGAATGCCGGTAACCAAGTTAAGGCGGCACCAATGGCCCCCAAAATAGTAGTGAATGTCACATAAGCAAATTGGGTTTTCGGGTAACACTGGAAAGCGGCATATTCCGTGGTCATGATGGAAGCGGCAATGAGGACCGTAATCCCCGTATAATCGACACAGGCCCAACGTTGAATTTCGTGGAGTTGACTCAAGGCCGAAAATGTATGCCACACGGTAGAACATAAAAGACACTTCATGGCCGCGAGTAAGAAAATGGCCATACATAGTTTATCACCCCGGGTGGCCGCGGCCCAGGACATGGTGGATGGGTAGTGGAATACCGCGAGACCAACTATGATGATAAACCCGAGTAAATGGGACCAGATATTGCAGGTTTCATTATGAATATGAAGAATGGATTTAACACATTGTTTGGGCTTCTCGTAGAACCGGTAACCTCGGACCACATAGGGGTTATTCTGAAAGGGGACCGGTAAGTCATGATAAGTGATCAGGCCAGTAGGTGTGGCACGGACTCGACTAAGGGCCTTTTGAATGGTGGATTGTAAATGATCGGCGTGGATAGATTCTACAACCTCAGACAAATAAGCCGACTCTAATTTAGCCAGTTGGGTCTCTAAATAGCGATGAGCGTTGTTTACCCTATGGGACATTGGTCCCGAGCCCACGATATCGGTGAATCGTTCATCCATGATGGCTAAGATGGAGTCGATATTACGGGTTTTAGTAAGCGAGAAATCATCCCGAATGGATTTTAGTGAATCATAAGTGGCGTGGATACTAGCGTCGAGAGCACCTAATTTAGTTAGCCCAAAGGTTTCCAGCCGGTCGATCCGGGTCTCGAGGGAGAAGAGGAAGGAGTCAAGCCGAGAGAGTACGGAGGGGGAGATGGAGGATACCTTCAACGACGACGATGAGGACTTTGTCATTGTCGTTGTGGTCGTTGTTGATGTTGTTGTGTCATTTGTGGTCGCAGTTATATTGGTAGTCTCCGTGGTAGTCTCCGTCTTGACCTCGGTAAACGTCTGGCCGTCATCCTGGGGCTCCGCAAGGTCGGCGTGCGGCCTAAGCTCCGTGTGTTGCTTAGCAGCGGTAAACCGACGACGCAGCGAATGGACCGTTGCCTCGGGCATGTCGAGTTAAAAGCGAGCGAGTGAATGAGAGTTGGTGATGGCCGTCGAACGGAGTAGAGAAGATAGAGAGGCAGAGCTTCGCTTATCGAGGGGACTGGAGCGAGAAAGCGACGGGAGGGTGGGCGTTGCTGGGGTAACGGCACAAGTGTGCGACCAAAGTGTATCCAAGGTGTATCCAAAGTGTATCCAAAGTGCATCAAAACAGTATCAAGACAGTATCAAGACAGGGTGGAAATGGCGGCTACACCATGGTACGGTTGTGTTATCTGTACTGTGTGTGGTCTGTAGAGCTGTAGAGGCAGGGCGGAGGAGCGACAGAAGAGGGATAGGCGAGGGGCAGCGTGGAGCACGTGGGTGGTAGGATAAACCAGCGAGAATAAAGCTACAAAAAGGGTCTGTCGGCAGCGTCCTGGACGCTAAACGCTGGCTGGCGTGGACAGACCGCCAAATAAAGGGCTTGGGCTGAATATATGTATAATAGACATGTAGTAGGCACACGGCGTCAGTAGCTCCAGTGGGCGAATGGACCAGAGTTACGGCTTTAGTCGAGGCTGTCTGGAGAGAGCGGCCGCGTTGGACACAAACTGAGAATGAGCGAGCGGTGCGTCGCATAACAGGGGTAATAAGAATAATAAGAATAATAAGAATAATAAGAATAATAAGAATAATAAGAATAAGAATAATAAGAATAAAAATATTCGTAATGGTAATACTAATGTAAATAGCCCCCTGTGAGTAGCCCAGCGTGTCATGTCACTAGCCCAAAGAGCGAAGTTCAGATGAAGCTTCAAACGACCGGCACCAGCGATTCAAGCGCGTTGGCTGTGGCCTCTGAGACTCCGTTCTCCGTTGTCTTCGCAGCCCTCGATTCTGGGGCTTTCGGTGGTCCTTGACTTTGCTTATTATATTCCTATAATTATAATTGTATATACATATAATAGAATAAGCCATGCAGAGGGCGACTTCGTTGGACTGACCCGAGAACACACTCAGCCGATCAATCGGTCTGAAATCGGTCTGAAATCGGTCTGAAATCGGTCAAAAAAGGACTCTCTGCGTTTATTGTCTATTGTCTATTGTCTATTGTCTATTGTCTACTGTCTATTGTCTATTGTCTATTGTCTCTCCGTTACTAGCCGTCTCATAACCTGTCGTTCACCCGTTTTTGCTGGTTTCCGCCGGCTTTCACTGGCCTTCCTCGGTTTTTATTCATTTATTCTTATTTCCTTTCGTTTCCTCGCCCGATTCCAGTCTTCTGATCCGTTTTCATCCTCTTCTACTCTGCCCGTCCACCCTTCCATCGCCATCCTCCGCTCCGTTCTACTCTCTCGCTCACCTTCACGCCTCTCTCCCAACCCATTTTCTTTTCTTCCTCCAACCTCCCGCGCTGCCATCGCCAACCCTTCTTTTGATCTCCCGCGCTGCCCTTGCTCACTACCACTACCCTACCACACACCATGGGTCGCAAGTCTAAACGTTCGGTCCCTAGACCTACCACGGCCTCGCCGCCCACCTCGGCCTCACAGCCCACCTCGCCGCGTCCCAATAAACCATCATTATCCCCATCATCATCATCATCATCGTCCCATCCGGAACCCCAACCTCAATCGCTGGATCCGGATTCGGCCATCATCGATCGTATGACCCAACTACAATTGACGATTAATCATAGTAATCATCAATTGAATCAGCCTGATTCCGCTAATACCACCACGGTATCAGCGGCCGCGGCCGCGGCCCAGGCGGCCGCGGCTGCTCAGGCCGCTCATGAGGCCTATTTGATCCAGCAACAACATCAATTTCATCACCAACGACAAATGCATTATCATCATCTTCAACAACAGCAACAACAACGACAACAACAGCAATCACCGTCATCACAATGTAGATCCAGTCAGGATCCGTTTGCTTTGCATCATCATCATCATCACCATCATCATCATAATCATAATACTAGTAATAATAATAATAATAGTAATAATAATAATAATAATAATCATCATAGTCCGAATCAGCCCCATCCTCTGATGAATAATATGAATATAAATATGTTTTTCCCGAATCGTGAACCGGATTATGCTGATTTTAATATGGATCCTAATAAACCATTTCCTATTACGTATGGTCCTGGGGTGAATCCCGCGGATTTTTTCAACTCTGACGATGATGCCGAAGCCGCCGTGGAAGACGTTGAGGAGGTTGATAATAAAAAGAATAAAAACCGAATTTGTGAAATCCCTAGTGATGATGAAGATACAAGACAATTTGAACAAATGAGACGCCAATCGGAACAATTACTAAAAGAAGCTGAACTCAAACGAGTTGAACTTCAACTTCAACAGCAAAAGCAATTTCAACAGCAAAAGGAGCTTCAACAACAACAAAAGGAACTTGAATTACAACAGGAAGAACTTTTACAACAGAAAGAGCTTCAAAGGAAAGAACAAGAAAGACAGACTTTTCAACAACAGCAACTGCAACTGCAACATACTGAGGCCCAAGCCTCCTCGACGACCCCACCTAATAATTTTGATTTAGAAAACTACAACACTCTCCGTTTATTTAATGATACTTTCCAGTACCTCGCTGGGAATATTGCGCCCCTTCCTACTAATTATCGCGGACAACCGTTACCCAGGACTAACCCAGTCAAACGGCCCGAGGACACGACTAATCTGTTGAAGGAGTTTGTCGCTGATAGATATATGAATTTTCAGACATTGGCCATGACAATGTTTACAGGGATGATCAACGCGCCTAATGTTAATCATTCAGTATTAAGGGATACCGTTGAACGACTACGAGCCACGGATTTTGCTGTCGCGGGGATGTTAACCACCGCCGCTCTGACTACCGAAGCTATGGGTCGACATGTCAAATATGGTATCCCAGTACCCACTTGTTCTACTAATGATCAGTTATTCGCTATGATGGATACGCTTTCCAAGAAATATTCGGAACTATTGGCCCATACGAAATCATTACAGTTTGATTTCTTGCTTTATTCATTAGTCGCCGAATGGGCCGCCAAGGATCGGTCAAGAATGTTTGACTCATATGTCAAATTGAAGGATATTAAGGATAAACTGATCTTCCTCTGTAGGGAGCTGCAAAAGAATAATCGGGCTATGAGTTTAAAAATTCAGGAATACGAGGGGGCCGTTAATGCCCAAAATCCCGATAGCATTGTCTCTGAGACCACCAAAGAAACGGCCTCTGATAAACCCAAGGAAGTGATATCTAAGGAGCCCCAAAAACCTGTCTCTGAGAAGGAAATAGTCTCCGAGGTTGATGCCACTGTAGACGCTATTGCTGCTGAGAGTGAAGCTATTCCTCCCCCCGTTATTGGCTCGCCGGTTCCCGCTCAGGGCAGTCTTGATGGCACCACCGGTGCTAGCGCCGCCGTCATGACCGCCTACGCTGATAGCGATGTGGTCAATGATATCCGTAATGACGTCCTCTTTAAGACCAAATTAAAATCCTTCCTCAAGCAATACGACCTCCGTGAATCGCAATTTCAAGCCGTCGTACGGGCTAAGGATCTTGAACTCCAAGTGGCCCTTATCAACCGGGACGCCTCACGTCGTGAAGCTGATCAAAACGCTAAACGGGCCAGCACGCTGTCTGATCAAGTCACCGCATTCATCCAGACCGAGGCCGAATTAAAACGTCAACTCAATACCTATGTGGATAAATTCAAGCAAGTTGAAGTCACCCTTAATAACAGTAATGAATTATTCGGGACCTTCCGGGCTGAAATGGAGACCATGACGCAGAAATTGAAATTGGTGGAAAAGGATTCGGCCGAAAAGGATAGATTGTTATTAGAAAAGGATAAGGAGATTGCATTATTGAAAAATGAAGTTCAGTTGGTGGCTAATGATAGGGTTAAGGCCAGTTTGGAAGTATATGCCACTCGAGCCAAATTTGATAAATTCAAGACCTTGTGTCGACAACTTCAGACTGAACGAGATCATTGGAAGAGTGCGGCTAAGGGTGAAACCCCCGACCCCGATAACAAGCCCAATGACCTTCCTGGCGTGGTTGTCGATGAGGCTGATTTAGCCGATGACGACATAGTGGAAAGCCCCTATATGGCCGCTAAACCTCATATTGAAGACGGCGACGACGACTCATTGGCTCTCGCTGATGATGAAAATGCTGGGCTTGCCGATAACTCCGATGCCGATTCCGATGACTATAATGAAGACTACGATAATAGTGAAGATAGTGTCAGCGAGGACGAAGATGTTGACGACGGTGACAAAAAATCCTACATTGACCCAACGTTTGTGGACGAATACAATATCGACCTTGAGGACGGTTATGATGAGTACTCGGACGATTTCGAGTCGGGTGATTCTCAAGACTCTCACGATCACGATGAAGATGGGCGTTGTCGCCATCATCACCACGGATATCATGACCATCATCACCGCCACGGTAATAAAGATAATGGAGATGATGACGACGAAGACGATGATGATGGTTTTTACTACTATGATGACCATCCTCATGAACATCCTCGCGTGGACTCTATGGCCGAGACGTTTGGTGGTGATACGGTGACTTTACCCGATTATCTCAAACCGTTTGCATCAGTATTTATGCCCCCGGGAGATAATGCTGCTACGTCTAGTGCTACTACCCCGGCCGATAACGCCTGGTTACCATCATCTGAACTATTTGAACGACTATTTGGTATTGATCTCAAACACTTTAATTTTGACAGTTTCTTCTATCAGCTAGTAAGGGATCATGTAGACTGTGGGCCCAGTTGTCCGATCCACCACCCCGAGGCGCCCCAAAGGCAACAATGGCTTGATCTATTGGAGGAATTTCGTCACCGTTTAGACGGTGAAGTCTTGGCGGCCTCGGGGGTGGCTCTAGGCCCCAAGTCCAAAGCCAAAGCCAAGTCGTCGGGGAATAAATCAATGGGTAATACCGGATCAGCCGTGGGTGATGGACTTGATTTAATACGTCATATTAATGTTTTTTTGGACACCATTGGTCATAAACCCACGTCTTCGAATGCTTGGGGTGTGGCCACGAATACAACCCCAATGGCAATGCCGGCGGGATCTAGCATGCCGGGATTCGCCATAACCGCAGAAACGCCCACGGGCAAGGAGGTTAAAGGAGTCAAAGAAACTCAACCTCAATCACAACCTCAATCACAACCTCAACCTCAACCTCAACCTCAACCTCAACCTCAACCTCAACCTCAACCTCAGCATAAACCGGTGTTTGGACCTCAGAGACCTGATCATTTGATGGCGGGACCTACGCCTCATTCGGTGGATTGATCACTGGATTTTGGAACGAACTTGGAGCGTAGTAGTCATAAGTGAATGACAAGTTGGTTATATGCGACGACTAGAAAAATTAGTTGAAAGATCAAATTAATTAACTTGGTCAACTGACCTTGCCGCTCTGAGGTTAGTTAACTTAATATCTATGTAAATACGAATCATTCCCAGTTAGACATTAAATATATTTATATTTATTCTTATTCTTTATTTTACATTGGTATATTCTATAATTTCCAACTAAAGGCCAACTTAGACATTAGAAAGATTCTAGAAATTCTAGAGACAAGTGAAAATTCTGGATTACAACGAGCGACTAACGGACTAAATTCGAGATACCTCGTGTCAGTTAAAATCCCGTGTCTACAAACCCGCCCGTTTTACTCAGAAAAGTTCCCCCCCTCTTCCAAATTTCCACTTGAAAGGGCTCAAACGGATAAGCCTCACCATCCATTGACAAATAACCCTGAGTAACTTTCCTATCGGGTGTCAACCTATAGGCCTCTATTTTTGCATATTCCACTCGTTTCGAATCTACGTGGGCCCCCGTCTCAGTGGCCATCATGACCGGTAGACTCTTATAAAACGGCATAGTAGTGAAATAACATAAATCCATAGCGCCATCCTGGGGTAACGCCGCGGGGAAAAATTGATTTTCCGTGGAAACCCAGGGCATCTTGGATACGTATACCATACTAGCATCATCCAAATGGTGAGTTGTCCAATCGCGGGGGATTTCGGTCATCATATCACCCTCCAAGGTGCCATATTGGGGTCTAAACACCTCCCCCGGGCGATCGTTATCGAGTTCATTGTTATTATCCCTATGACGCTCAAAATGACGACGAACCTCGGCCTTGGATGTTGTTTTATATTTGACGTCCAGTCGACAGGGATAAGCCTTATTGAATAATAACCTCTGTACGACACCGAAGGAGAATCGTGCGCCACCCATCCAGCGTAAATGTTCAGTACCTAGATCACTTTCGGCGATAATACCATGGGTTTGGGTCAAAAAGGTCAAATAACTACCCACGGACTTCTGCGAAACTACCATGAGATCGGCCTTGAGGCGATACCCCTTGACTATGGCCAACGCGGACTCACTGGGTGATCCTGTACCATTCAAGGACATGGCCAAGGCGTTCCCGGACCCACAGGGTAATTGGCACACAGCCGTATCGGCCAAGAGATCCGTAGCTAATTGACCTCGAGATTTCCCGTCCTCGTTCTCATCTTTAAGATCCCACATACCATTCAGGATTTCGTGAGGGATCCCATCACCGGAACAACAGACCACGGCATCATATTGACCGATTTGGATATTGTTTCGGGCTATGTCCCTAGCGTGGCCGGCATATTCTGTTGTGAAAACGGTCACGTCACACTTTGCGGCTTTGAATATCGGTGCCCCCTGAGAGTGATATGTCTTTACGGCCTGACCCTTGCCGCCGTGTGGGTTCATTATTACCATGAGCCGTTTCGCACGCTGACAGCCCCGTGGGTATGATTGCGCGAGAATATATTCGCATAAATCTTGGGGCGTAGGCCATTGTTGCCATTGGTCATGACTTAGGTTGATTAGTAAATGGGTTTCCGTGCGGGGCCTTAATGAGTTGGATTTGGAAATCCGTTCAGCGTAACTCAGTTCGATCATATGTCCGTGAGTATCTATATTTACAGGAGTGGGACTTGAATTGGTGGCAGTAGACGGCTCGGCCCAGAGGATGTCATAAAAGCTAATTCCGCCCTTTCCGGGCATATCAGATGATATCAACGGTAACGACGACGACGATAACGACGGCGACGACGACGGTGGCGATGGGAAACACACCGATAATAAATTACCAGTGGTCTTAGTGGTATTATACCCCTGGCCACGTTGTATACTGATTCCCGAGGGTGTCAAAATAGCTTCAATCATAATTTAAATTTCGACAATCACAACTGACAATGTGGTGGTTGTCGCACACCCAAAATCCTGATAACCCTCGTTGGGGCTAGATCCCACCGCCTACATAATGAGGTTGGGACATAAAAAAAAAGCTGAAGACTTATTAAATATATGAATATGAAACGTACATATATATATATATATATATATGTGTGTATATATTTTACTGTCTATTATAGAAATAACTAAAACTACATAATAACGGTAGAATCAGTAGGTTTGTGGATCAAACGATACGTGCAAGTCACTATCTGATAATGAGGACCGTTTTCCTTCCTTATCAGCGCTGACATCGACCATCCAAATAAGTTTTTACCCCGTTCGGAGCCTACTTTAACCTTACCACTCGCTGTTATCATAACCCCACCGGCTAATGGATGACAGTCAAAATCGGCCAAATCGTGCGTGGTGGGTCGGGGCATGCTTTGGTAAGTGGCCAAAAAGGCATCACGCCCCGCAAACGGTGTACCGTTCCAGACTATAGGGGCCTGGGGGGATAGAATATTGATTAAATTCTCAGAATGATTGTCCAACGATTTAAACAATAGTGTCAAAAAGGAGTCAACATCTGTGTGGGGTTAGTAAATAGTAAAAAAGAAATAATAAAAAACAAGTGGTTGTGATTTGTTTTACACTAGACTAATTCAAACCGGCAGAATTAACATACCCTTGGATATCGTCACAACATCAGGACCCGCCAGTGACTGGGGTTGATTTTGATTATGTTGGTGTCCAAACATGATTGATTGTATTTAAATGTTTGTTTTTTGGTAATCAGCAGAGCTTTGGGTTGCTTCTGTTGTTGTTGTAGATCCGGTGGTTATCCTGAGAAATCGTCACTTTCGCTCTGTAGTGGAAATTATCGCCAGTTGGCATAACCCACTATAATGATGTCAGCTATATGCCGCTCCCTCAACGGCTCCCTTCAGCTCTCTATATACCGGCATTCCAAATCCCCAACTCCAAGAAAAGCCCGTGTAGCCCAATGGTTAAGGCGTTAGACTTCTAATCTGAAGATTGTGGGTTCGACTCCCATCATGGGTGCTTTTACTTTGACTTCGTGGCCAAGTTGGTTAAGGCGTGCGACTGTTAATCGCAAGATCGAGAGTTCAACCCTCTCCGAGGTCGGTTTCTTTTTTTGTGTCCTAGTTGAAGAAGGTTACCCTGTGGTGATCTGTCAAAATAAAATATAATAAACCAGAACAAAGTAATAGTAGTTTTAAATTTATTTATTTATGAATAGGCTATTCCTTATATTTTATCTCTTTGAATATTAGTATTTTTCTTTACTGTTTATTTATTTAATTTTTTTCTGGTAGAGGTTGGTATTCCATCTTCCAACATACAGTAATGAAGTATATACATGTTAAAATAATTTATATTCTTTAACTTATATAAAAAATAATCAAAGAGATTTAAGAAAATTATCATTTTGTTTAAATAATCTCTATTAGTATAGGAAGTTCGCTTAAACATCATTAGATGGAGATAAAACGACTAAAAAAAGGACGAAAAATGAGATCAAGCGTGATTAAACTCAAACCACGCGGTAGATTAACGGTAAAATCTAACTGAGTAGCATAACCATAGTGTAGTGGGGAATTTTGACCTCATTACAACTTATATTCAAATCTTGTACTTTTCTATGGCTTAAATTCAGATTAACTCCTCGTTCGTGGTGGTCAAACACATAATAGCAGCTTCAACACAGTTCCCTACGGTATGTGCACCCTGTACCCCCCCCCCTTGCACATTCCAAAGTGAGTAAACGACATTGCCGGACTTTTAGGTAATGGTGGGCTAAAGATAATAAGGTGGGATACAGAATAGGGGATAATTGTAATTAGACCAAGAAATGCTATTACGGGGAACTAATTACAAAAGAATGGTTTTTGTTAAGAGCAGCGGTAGACCTACAACCACAAAAGACAATTTGTGCGATTAGATTGGGGAAGTGGGTATACAACTACAATTACATGTGAACAAACCTGATCAAACGGTAAACAATATGAGCAAGCTACCAGTAAGATGGGATAGAAGATGCCCCTGGGTATGAGGTAAAGACATTATAGGACCAGTGGGACGAATGAGTGGGCCCCAGCCACCTCTGGTTTAGCAGGCAGGCACGGTTCATATGCGGTGGACTAAGAGAGAGGTAGGAATTATAAACCATTAGCGTGAGTGAAATTACTACACGAACGAGGCTCAACCGCAAGTGTAAAGACGAGGCCAAGCAAGACTAGATAAAGGTTACATAGAGGCTACAGGAATAAAATAGCTCAGTCGTCAACGGCAGGCCGAGGGCAAATAAACAGTCCAAAGCTCTGAATTAAACAGTCGGCTGGGCCTGTGAAAAGCAGTCGTCTCACTCCGTCGCTGAGCTGCAGCAGCGATGTGGGTGGCTGGCGGGGCCCACCACGCTTTTAAGAGAGCGAGCGAGGCCGCCACGCGTGGCCGGCGACGGGACCAAACTCCCAAGTCGCGAAACCGCCACGCAACACCGCGAGGGTGCCGCGCGACAGCCACGCGCACACGTCATTTGCGGACGCGGGACACGCCATAAATTACGCGCCCTCACGCGCCCTCACGCGCCCTCGACGCGACGCGAGGTGGCGGGGAGGATCTTCACGTGACCGGCCGGCGGCTGGCTCGCCGGCGCGACACGCCGCTGACTCAGCGGGGCACCACCGGCGCTGAGCTTTTCTCAGGGTTTCGCAGCTGGCGGCCGCTGGAGACTCTCTGGCTCGCAGTCAGTCTGGGCTTTTCTTTTGTCGTTTCTGGGCTTTTTGGTTTCAGTTTGTTTCCCTTTTCTGCTGGCTGGCTTCTGTCTTTGGCCTCTGTCTTTGTGTTCTATCTTTGGCGTTCTGTCTGCTTTTACTCGCTCGTCGTTCTCACTCCACTCGTCGCTCTCGCTCGTCGCTCTCACTCGGCCCTTCTCCGTCCATCCTGACCGTCCTCGTCTTCTGACCTCAACCCATTCTCACCCCCTACTTCTACTTATCTCTCGTCGGGTCTTACGCCAAATTGCACGCCAAATTGCACGCCAAATTGCACCCCTCGGACGCTAGCGCTCATCTCGTCCTCCATTTACTCGCTCGCTCGCTTCCTTGCTCTTGCCATCGTCCCATTGTCGATATTGTCCCCTTGTTTATATCTCCCTACACTGTACCTTAACTCCCTACCTCCCTGCCGCCGCTGTCCCTCTCTCCTCTCCCAAGGATTGATTGTCCCACACCCACCCATCCCAAACCAACAGTATATATATATATCAACCACACCTACCTAGACGCCGTGTTTAGACTCAAGTTAGTTTTATTAACCTTCCTTCAGTTCAATCGATATCAGGCCCACCCGTGATACTACTCTAATCACTTTTGATAATTCACTAATTGTCTTTTCCCGGGTCTAATTCGTCTTGTTAGCTGCACTTAGTCTTAAGCGCTGCTTCCCCCCCCAGACCAAGTCCTCATCGGTCAACTTGTTATATTTATTATCAAAAACCCCGCGCCATTTAGCAGTTTAATTGCTCATTTTCAGTTCTCATTTTCCTTGGAATCCGAGCTATAACGCGTTGAGTTTAAATTAAGAGGACCTTATATTCCTCATCTGACCATAAGATACTGTCATAATGAACCATAATCAAACAGTATGTATTTACGCGCTAAAATCCACAGAATGATTATTTTATTCTATCTTATTTTATTTTATTATTTTACTAACCCATCTTAGACACATCCCACTACCGCCGTGTTCGATGAAAACTCTATTGCTTCTAGGCTTACTCGCGCTAAGTCAGTTACTCTAGGTCCCGAATCTCATACTACCGCCCTCCCCACTCGAAAGCGAGCTGCTCTGGGTGATCTCAGTAATATGCCCGCTGAATCTAAATCGCTTAAACCCACCAAACCTCTCATCAATACTGCCACTAACGGTATGAGTAACATTGCCGCTGATTATAAATTAACTAATAATGCCGTCACTAGATTACCGGCCCCCGTTAGCACTTTGCCGAGAAAGATGCCATCTAAGGAACCAACAACAATACAATCTAATACTTCGTCTATAATCACATCTAACGAAGTAGTAGATGATGATGTGCGACTTAAAAGACGCGCCACCAATTCCGTCGTTAACAAACCTGTGTCTTCGGTTTTACAATCGTCTAGTCGATCATCTAGTCAGGTACCAACCTCTTCGAGCCGTGCTTCCACCGGTGAATCATTACACACCTCGGTACCTCCCTCCGTGAAACCCATATCATCATCATCATCATCATCATCATCATTATCTGCATTAACTACCACCAACACTACCACCTCTTCGACAATAACGAGCCAAAAGCGTAGTTTTGATGATCAGGATTCGTTGGAAATCCAAGAGATTGGACCCGCCGAATTCGCTTCATCATCATCATCAACGGCTGAGGTCAATAACAATAACAACAACAATAATAATACCGCTCCTATCAACACAAAGTCGGATGATGAGACATTAGTACAAGTAGTTGAACAGCCTATAAGCAAGAGCGCCATCATTGGTACCCACCTATCAACCTCGCAACACAACAACAACAACACCACCTCGGAAGATCGTAGTGTGGCACCAGTGGTCAAGAGACCGCGCCTTAACATAGATTGGGAAGACTTAGACCAAGAGGAATTCGACGACCCGCTGATGGTTTCAGAGTACGCCGTTGAAATCTTTGATCATCTTTACGCGCTCGAGGCCAAATATATGCCTAATGCCAACTACATGGACGATCAGAGTGATCTCGATTGGAACATGCGTGGCGTTCTCGTGGATTGGCTAGTGGAAGTTCATACTAAGTTTAGATTATTACCGGAAACATTATTTTTGGCTGTCAATATCGTGGATCGATTCATGTCGGTACGGGTGATTACACTAGAAAAGGTTCAATTGGTGGGCATTGCTTCGATGATTATTGCGGCTAAGATTGAGGAGGTATTCGCGCCCTCAGTGCAGAATTATGTCTATATTGCCGATAATGGTTATGAGCAAAAGGAGGTTCTCAAGGCCGAAAAGTGTATTCTGGAAGTCCTCAATTTTGATTTCTCATACCCGAATCCTATGAACTTTTTACGTCGAATTTCCAAGGCCGATAACTATGAAGTTCAAACGAGAACAATTGCCAAGTATTTATTGGAAATCGCTCTAGTGGATCATCGTTTGATGAGATTCAAGACCTCCAAGGTCGCCGCGGCTTCTATGTACATGGCACGAATGATGCTCAAACGGGGTGATTGGAATAATAACCTTATTCATTATTCGGGCGATTATACTGAATCCGACCTCACTGATGTCGTTAGAGCGCTATTAACTTATCTCACTGAACCCGTCACCCATGAGGCCTTTTTCAAGAAATACGCTAGTAAAAGATTCATGAAAGCTTCTATCATTTCGCGTAAATGGGCTCACGAATCCGTGGGTGCTGGCGCCGCTGAAAATTGGTAAAAAAAAAGAAGAAAAATAATTCGCTCGAAACAATTGATCCAAAATTTGCATATTTTTTTATTTTATTTTATTCCACCCTCCCCATTTCTCCTCTCATTCATGATGATAATAATGATCTTGAATTTTTGCCTTTCTAATGTCATTATATCTGCATGTTTTCCCCCCTTTCTCTCGGTTCAAGTGGGTTTATATATATGTATATATATAAAATACATTTTCCGCTCGTCATTTTTTCTGCATTACTTAAATTCATTTATACAAAAAAAAATACAACCTTAAAAAGAAATTAAAAATTAAAAATTAAACTGTGTATTCAAATTCAAAATTTAAAATTTACAATTTCATTTCTTGTAGATTCAGAGGGTTGGTAAAATGTATGTATACATTTATATATATTTATATATATACTGTGGGGAAGGTTGTGCCGTGCCGCTTGCGATGCGGCGTTAGCGTCCGAAGAGAATATATTGGATTCTCGGGTCTTGAAAGAGAAGGGCCCAGGTGTTTGATGATATACGCTAAACTGTATTTATATGGAGACATCTGGACATAAAAAAGGGAGATAGAGTGGCATATATATATATATATATATATATACTTATTTTCATTAGCAAGACAAAGTAGGAATAAGTGCGTAGCCTGGATGAGATTGGTACCGAGAGATGACGCATGTAAACACAGTTTACATTATTTCTTCTAATCTACTATGTGATCAGTAAATATTAATTTTCATTGGTTTTATACGATATAGAAAAAAATAAAATCTGAAAGGATAATTAGTAGTGGCTCATACGCTGGCTTATTTTGGCCTTATTTGGCTTTACAAACTAGGGGTAATTGATTTATTTTCAGTAGCTTATTTGATTTATTTTGAGTTACGTTTGTCGTTGAAAATATTGCCTATTCTTCAAGAAGAATCTTCAAATATACTTTATTTTGCCATATAAAGCTAGGAAACCTTACAAAGACACCGTCCAAAGAAGTCTCCCCCATTCGCCCAGCCTTCCTCAATCTTCCTGGCCTTAACCTTCCGACCTTCCTAAGCTTCAATCCCATCCCCAAACTACACAAATCAATAAGATAAAAATGGTTAATCCACTATAAAACCTTTATACAACCCAATATATATATATACTCATGATTGAAAATAGTTTAATACACCCAAAGACGACTCCGGTAGCGGTGGCTCTTCAAGATCTCGTATACATTCTCTGACGCTTTACCCAAGTAAGACCTGTGTCCCCCCTCGCACTCATGATAAAAAGTACATATATATATAAATATATATGCCGGATTAAGGTTAACACCAAAGCAAATACATTCAAAACCTGATTTAATAATATTATGCTATTATATATTCCATAAATCTGCATTAAACCATACTACGGACATACACAACACGGCCTGAATTAAGAGATCAGATCAGAAACTCCGATAATTACGAGACCAAGCCAGCTTACCCGGCCGTCTGTTCCGCCAATCTGTGGTGCATTTTTCCAACTTTTCGCTCCGGGTTCACCACGCCGATAGCGAATAGTAGTAGTTTCTTAGGTTTAATCGCGATTAATATACCAACCATGTCCGCTAGATTCTTTTCAAAGGTATGTTTACTCGATATATTGCAAGACGACCTGATTTATTTACCCCCGTTACGCCCGGACCGGCTTTTCCCGGCCAATATCCCGGTTTTTTGAGCGGCCTCCCTCGGGTGCTGCGCGGTATTGAGAGTCGCAGAGAGGGTTGATAATGAGGATAACGGAGAAGAACGAATGCTACGGGTTGATTCTTAGTTCACAGAGCAATTGAGATTGTCGCTAGTTTTGCTTATACCGATAATTGATGTTTTATTTTAGCCCTATTCTAACCGTTTCTCTTGATTTTTTAGTTCGCCGTCTCTTCGGCTATCCTTACAACCGGTGCTTTATTGAGTGTCCCCGTCGCTCTCGCTGAATCAGTAAGTTTACTTGTTATTTGATTAAACCTCTTTTGGAATTCATGAAACTAACTTTATTTATTTAGGCCCCTAGAAAGTCTATCTATGACGATGAAGTGAGTGAAAACATCACCCCTGTCGCTGGTACTTCGATCGCTACATCGGCCCTTGTCACAAAACCTACTGCCTCCGTGGAAGATAACAACACATCACTTATCCCCACTGAAACCATTGATGGTGTTAGCGTCAAGACCGTCCCCCAATTAGAATCATACATCAAGTCAGCTCGTGAATGGACTGTTAAGAGATTCACATCTGCTGAAAATAAGGTCGATAACACATTTGAAAAGTACCTTTCCACGGAAAAGAAGGTTACAACAACAATTCGTGATCTCAAGGACCCCCAAGAAGAAATCTTAGCCGGTAGCATTTACGTCTTAGTCTCTACCCTTTCCGGTTCCATCTTAACCCGTAACAGATCCTTCCCCCTTAGATTCTTAACCCCTATCGTCTTTGGTGTCGGTGCCTTTAGATTCTTCTTACCCGGTACATACGCCAACACCGGTAAGCTCATCTGGAAGTACGAACAAGAATACCCTGAAATTGCTCAAGCTCACATCAACACTAAGGAATCCATTGAAAAATTGGTTGATAACGTTGAAAAGTCCGGTGAACAAGTTAACGAAGCCTTAGAAAACAGTGTTAGACAAACTAGAGCTTTTGTCGCTAAGAGCACTGGTTTAACTATTCCCCTTGACGAAGAAAAGCCCAAGAGAGTTTAAGCTTAAATTACACTAAACCTCTATATATATATAGTTTCCTCGCCTATTTACTTTTACGATTATTATAAACTTTAATAAAAATTCGTCCTTTTTTACTAAAATGTTATTATTATTTTTCTATTATTATTATTATTATTATTCTTATTCTTATTATTGTTACTATTAACATTTATAATATACACACACATACATATTAAATAAAAGTATGTTTTAAATTAGGCAAACAGTTGATAATACTAATCGCCGAATCTTGCGAGTTGTTTACGGCCATAATCATTCGATGAGGATGGAACGCCAAATCAGTTAAATGCGATTTCGAGTACTGAATAACGTTACCACTTGGGTTCTTATTCTGGGCTAACGCTTCACCGGTGAAGGTTGAAAAGGTACGCACATGTCGATAACCCGTAGCGATAACCGGGGCATGTTCATGAACATCCATGGCCCCAATCTCACGATGAGCACGGAATTTAGTCAAGGGTTCAGAGGCCCGAATGTCCCAAATACAAACATTACCATCCTTACTACCTGATACCAATTCGCGAAGACCACCTCGTTGCATGCGAACTTTGAGAATTTGCGATTCATGTTGTCCCCGCCATGTGCGGACTAGAGATTCTCGATTATCTAATCGTCGATCATAAACTCTCAAACTACCATCGTCGAAGCCAGCAATGAATAAATTACCAGCCACTTGATCCGAGGTTATGGAAGTTACCGAACAAGGCGATCGGGCTGGGATATCGGCAATACAAAGTTCATATTGGGCATCCCAAACTTTGAAAACCTTAACATCACCACCAACCAAGAGCGCACCGCGACCCTGCTGCCATTCAGCAACTAATCCACTGCTCTTTGATGATTGGGCTGGAATGTCCGTAAGCGCCCGCCATGATGCTAAATGCTCCACTTTACTACTAGAATCGTAGTTTCGATACAACTTAACCACACCATCACTGGAACCAGCCAGCAAAATAGGCACATCATCCTCGTTAATGAACTTTAATTCCGTGATAACACTTTTTTGAGGATTAGAATTGGAGAATCTTAACAGCTTTTTGTTCTTACTCCAATCCCACACCGTAATACCATCACGCTTATCCGCCGCAATTAGATGAGGTTCGAATTGCGCAAACAGTAGCTTATTGGGTTGTGATATATTATTTAAATTACTCATAATCGTGTTCCAAGTACCATTAAGTGCCAACTCCTTTTGCGGTTGCGTCTCGGCAAAGATTTGTTCATTTCTATTCTTACGCCAAATATTCTCAAGGTGCCGTTCACTACCGGCTTCATCGTTCTCGGGTCGGTGGAAATAGGGCTCTTGAAACAGTTCACAACACCAGTCGAAAAATCCACTCTTAATATTAAGTGTTGGTTCATCTTCGATACTGGCCCGTTTGGATCGCGGCGATTTGGGCACAATACCGGCCCCATAGGGCAAATCCCGCATATAAGGACCCTTATTATTCGTTAAACTGCTACGTTTATCACCACTGGAAGATGTTGTGGAATCACCAAGTACAAACTTTTGGAAAGCCTGTAACGTAGCGGTAATAGAGACAGACCGCGTCATCGTATGGGATGAGGCAGAATTAAGTTCAGGATTAGATGCATTGCGAGACTGTAATTGCTGAACATCCTGATTACCATTATTACTATGATTGCTTTGGCTATTGGTAGATGATCGCTGCATGTTGGAGTCTTCCAAAAAAATATTCTGAACCTGTGATCTCATTGCTTTAGAACTTAAAAACAAAAGCATTGATTCCACATTCTTGGACAAATCAGGGTTCTTTTCTAAACCCAAAACCACAAAGTCAACCACACTAGTAGCAAAATCCTTGACTTCAGGGGAAGGATCCACCGATAGAATCAATAATGATCTCCAAACTGCAATATAAACCGTACCATAAGCTGGGGAGCCCTTTCTTACTTCATCGACCGCATTTTGATCACGGAATCTTGTAACTTCTTCTTCTAAAACACCGTAAGCACCTACAATAAAGTAATTAAAGTATTGCTTAACGAATTTTGAAAAGAAAACCACAACTTCCTTACGAACCACCGACGAAGCATCATTGGTCATTGATAAAATACTCGTAGCTAATTGGGTTTCAAGAGTTTTGATATTTTCGGGTACTTCATTACCATCATTTTGTCCGATGAAGGTCGAAAGAGCCACTATACACGAGGCTCTGACTTCAACAATTTGATCATTCAAAAGACCAAGTAAGTTCAATGATGCATTTTCCTTCATACCAATCCATCTACCCTCAGGATAATCGTCCCAAAGTTGAGAGATACACAAACAGGCCCATTTTCTTAACAAAGGCGCCTTAGATTCTTGAGCATACTCTACGCATACCTTTAATAAATCAGAACCCATACACACCCGTTGACCCTGTTTGAAATTACGACAGAACAAAGAGATAACAAAGGCACACAGGGCCTTCAAATCTTCAGGACTATTGAATAGCTTGGCCGAATTATCATTATAAGGGATAATAATCTGGATGAAGTAAGCATACCCATTATCTTTCAAAAGTTCGTGTTGAATATTCATGTAATCAACCGACATAATTCGTGACCAGATGAAAACTAAAACACCCCGCAAGTCAGGCGCTGGTGATTGTAAAAGTTTCAACACATAGGGGAAAATACCGATTTCCAACGCTGAATAAACGGCCCACGGACCCAAGTCAAGAAACTTACTTAATAGTACAAGAGCGCGAAGTCTATGAGCCTGGGATAATAGAACTTGTAAAACAACAGGTAGTTGCTCAGGGGGAGTCTTAGAGCCAGCTGAATATTTGAGCCAGACTTCAAACGCCGTTAGCTGTTCTTCGAAAAATGTTGAGTTTTTGATTCTAAACGTATTGTCGATCTTTCTACCCGAATTTTGGGCATTGATAAGCTGAACCACAAATTGTTCAATCGCCAAATCCCAGGCATCCCATAAGGAATGCATATAGGTAGCGGGTATCTTAGGTTCTGAGATCGGGTGGCAATTATACTGTCTCATAATTCGCTGGGCTAGCAAGAAGTTACGCGACAAGGCAGCCACCATAAGATCCTGTCTAAACAAACGCTTAAACAAATGTTTTGGTAATATTGACCACGCAATAGTATCTGTAATAGCTGTAAATATCCAATTTAACTCCCCAAGTGCCGTTCGTCGATCACCACATTTACCAGTGATATTAATTTCTTTCAAATGACCATGCTTCAAAGGAGAGCCCATGAGAAAGAAGCGGACAGAAGTTTCAATGGGTGAAGTCAGACAAGATGTGAACAAATCAGCAGGAAGGTCAGGATGCATAGGTAGGATTTCGTCAGCTTCACAGGCAGCTAATTGAATACAGTCGAGGTAAGCAGCAGCGGGGGGCATTGCGGGATCACGAGGTTTGGTCTTTTCATCTTCAATACGCTTTTGTACGTATCGGTTAAAACTATTAACAATATTACCGGCTGAATGACAGTCCCACACAAAAATACAAGGAGCGCCTAACCAAGTCTGTAAATCATATAACGAGACTGGGATATATTGCGTATAGCCCTTATTAAACACCCAGATTTCACCACTTTGAGTGGGTCGAGGAACACCGTGACCATTATAATGATACAATATACGTTCCTCCTTGGCACCTCTTCTTAAGCCCTGGCAAAAACGCTTAGCATCTTCAACAGTAGGATCTAATGAAAGCTTATACCGTGTTCTACTACTCAAAGTTTCATAATTTTCGTTTAAACGTTTACCAATGGATTCAATTGCCTTTTTGGTATCGGAAACCGTCGTGGGATCCAACCAGGCCTCCATCCTCGAACAGGGATTCGTCTTTATCACATCAGGGGGATCAACACCTAAATTTAGACAAAGCACCAATGCAGCCGAGACCGTTCTTTGACGATCCTTCGTTCTCCATTGAATTTTCTCCATAGGTTCCGGTCTTGGATTACCAGATGAATTATGACGCTTAAAATCGTAGTAAAGATAAAACATTTTGGCTAACATAGCCATATACTCATCCGATTTGTATTGCTCTTCAAAGCCATGCTTTAATTCACCAAATATTAATTTTCTCCCGTAACCTTCTTGATACACATGAGTGGGTCGGGTATTCTGAGATTTATGGTCATGAGTCGATCTGTTACGCGGGTCGCCGTTGAGATCACCGGTCCTAGCCTGGCTATTCTCGTTGGATGTGACAGAGACGGAGCCCATAGTTCCATTAGTGTCAACCAAAGAGGTAGAGGACTGCCCGAACTGCAATTCAAGCCCCTCAGTTGGGGCCAGATCAGCCACATGATTTGAATCAGTTGTCGAAATCATCGCCAGATTGAATTACGATGAATGACTTAAGGAGTCCGAGAAGTAAGCGTGAAAACCCCGGAGCAATTTAAAAAAGAGGAAGAGTTGTAAATAAACAATTAACGAAAGTAGACAAAGCAGACAAAGTTGATCAGAAACACCTTTATGTCCCTCTCGTAACACGTTATTGCGGTAACAAATGAACGATTGGAAATTATACTGGTGACCGAGCCCCCGAAAAACGGTGATGCTCCAGAGGGTGATAAGACTCGATAAGCGCTCGATGCTCAGACTTACCCCCACTGAGTTATCCTGAGCCCCATGGCCGCGAGCCAGAGGCAAGATGACATAATCGAGATCATTCTCGAGCGCATTTCGCTCTGTTCGCGGAGCTCAGATCACGGATTCTGCTATCACGGTCTTTACGCTCAGAGTAAGTTATTTTTGGAGATTCAGAGGCTAGTTGACGTTCGTTTACCTACTGAGCATCCGTACTGGCTTTAAACCGTCCAGTCCAGAAGAAAAAACACCCCCGAGCTGCACGGCTGAGGAAGACCGGCCTAAAGGAATTGCGTTTATCGAGCAAAGGCTAATAATTACGCAAAAGGAAGATTTATTACGGAAAACAAAATGCGAGACACTAGTTTTCCATCATTTGGTAAAGATACGGGGGATGCTACCGGAAGCTTATTAAATGATCAAGGGAAACCCCCCCTTTCTTCAACTACCATAGACATCACCATAGGGCAAAGAATGCTAGCAGCTTGTTCGGGCTCCCTGTTAACATCCTTAGTGGTAACTCCGTTTGACGTCGTAAGAGTTCGCCTTCACCAACAGCATGCCACGATATCAGCTTTATCGGCCCTCTCTACCTCGCCCACGATTTCCCAACCGACGGTGCATTCAACATCTTCTCTTAAGTCCGGTGGCGGAAATAGGAGTTCGATGGGGTTTGTAGCTCATAAAATGCATCCAATAAATATCACTAATATACCGCCTGGTGTGGGGATCACATCTTGTTGTAAGGAAATCTTTTGGTTCCCAAGTTCGATAGACTATTGTATTGCCCACACCTTAGATTCTTGTGCGGTAGAAGATGCGTCTAAAAAGAATTTTGAAGGAACATGGGAGGGCCTGATGAAGATTCGGCAATATGAAGGCACTACAGCATTATGGAGAGGTGTCTCATTGACCTTATTGATGGCTGTTCCTTCAAATGTTATTTATTTCACTGGTTACGAATTTTTGCGTGACCACTCACCTTTTAGTCAAACACATCCTGTTATTAACCCTCTGATATGTGGCTCTCTAGCAAGAATACTATCGGCTACATTTGTTTCCCCGATAGAATTATTCAGAACCCGAATGCAATCTATTACTACTTCTAACTCAAAGACTACAGCCTTTAGTAATACTATGATCGGTATTAAGCAGATGGTGCTGGAGAAGGGTGTCTTTTCGTTATGGAGAGGGTTAGTACTAACATTATGGCGAGATGTGCCATTTTCTGGTATTTATTGGGCTTCTTACGAGTTTTTGAAAAGTTCTATGGATGGACTTCCTTATTTCCGTCAAAATCCAGATGATACTTTTGTTAAATCGTTCATAGGTGGCTCGTTAAGTGGTACCATAGCGTCTGTTTTCACCAACCCATTCGATGTAGGTAAAACTAGACGACAGGTAGGGCACCACTCCTCTACGCACAATCAACTGAGCATGACTTCATTTTTGTCTAAAATTATTAGAGATGAAGGTTTTGGCGCTCTTTACGTTGGCCTTATGCCGCGTATTCTGAAAATCGCCCCATCATGTGCTATTATGATTTCAAGTTACGAAATTGGCAAGAAGATTTTCCATGATATGAACCACAGGAACGACACCTTAGAACATTAAACCTTGTTCTTGTGAACCCATTTTTTCCATTCCTGATTCATCATGAAGCCATTAAAGTGGCCAAAACTAAAACGACAATTGTATATAGTAAATATTAAATAAAAAACATAGACATTTTTTCAATTTCCTTTATTTCAAACTATCTTTAACTATTATGTTTTTCTAATTGGATGGATGGTTGGAAAGAACATAAAAAAACCACCCTTCAAACCCATACATTAGGGAAGATATCATTACTAGAGCCAACTGACTCCTCTTGGGTTTCGTTATCTAGTTTCCCGTGTGGTGAACACAAATAAGCTTCCTCTTTAAGATTATCTGCTTTGCTATGAGCGGGATTAACTCTCAATTCATTCAATTTTGTTTCAGAAACCTCATTAAAGGCATCGTTACAATTCATATCATCATTGTAATCCATACCAGCTTGGCGCTGTGGAATGCAACTTGAATCCAACTCAAACTTTCTTATAAATGAATTCAATTTTTTGGGTGAAGGGTTTTTAAGGTTAGGAATTGACCTTTTGCTTGACAAGTTTACGGGAGTCATGGCTTCATAAACCGGAATTATTTTGCTTACAATAGCCTCATTATAATGAATTCCGGAAAGCTCACTTTTTACTACCTTTAATGAACCATTCAAGCTATATGAACAAGAAGGGCAGTGATCATGCTTGTTGTAAGAATATCTTTCTTGCTCAAAGGGAAGTGGAGGAGGTTGAGTAAATTCATTTTTAAACTCACCGGAAATGTCATTGTATTGCGTTGGCTCGGTTGAAGTAATTTCTTGTTTTCCGAGGGTAGTTTCTAGATTTACTTCATTAATATCGGAGACTTTATTATTAAGAGATGTAATATCTTGATGAAACCCAGCCAAAAACTTTTCTTCATAAGATGTACCCGTGGAAATTTGTGTCATAGATCTTGCTCGAGAAGCTGGAACGGACGGATTACTGGTGTTACTGATAATAACCCCAAAGGAAGAGGGTCTGAGATCATCATTTCTAAAAGCGCATGTCAATTTTCTTGATGATTTTAAGGCTTGATAATCCTCTTGTACCTTTCCCATTTCGATAATAGTAGAAGATGAGCAATTTGTAGGAATTCTATCAGGGTCTGATGACTTGTCAAGGAAGTTCTCGCTTACTCCAAGAAGATCAAGAGAAGTTGAATTGATAATTTGTGCATCTTCATTTTCAGTTTCATACTCAGAATTATCAATATCGATCAGGTGATCACTAATAATTTCAGAAAAGTGATCAAATTGAGTCATATCGGTATAAATTCCAATGGGACTGTCATCAAAACTACTAATAAAATCAATTCCAGAACCGGCAATCTGCTGCAGTTTATCACACTTTATCCCTTCCGCATTAAAATAATCAAGAAAGTTCTTTTTGGTCGTTACTTTAACTGAAGTGTAATATTGAGCTCTAGTAACGGCATACTGAGCTCTAAGATTAGATAAATCTGCCTCAATTCGCATAAAACGCCAATCATTATGACCATGCGTTGTACTTATTTTCATGAATGACTTTTCTTTCTTGTATAAAAGCCTCGCTGCATTCTTCAAACCACGCTCTTCGTAAGAAAGCTTTTTGAATTTAGCTACCATAGAAATTAAATTTTTTGAAAACTCTAATTCTTCAAAAACTTCAGCACTTATTTTATTGCCAATCACATTAAGAAATGACTTAGTATTCTCATCTTGAATAGAATCGCCCCAGTTACAAAGTATACTGTCCAAATCCTCATAGCAATTTACCATTTTTTTATGCGCTTTAATTAAATTGTTCATTCTTTTTAAAACATCTGTAACATTCACATTTGTCTTTCTACCAAAGAGGTTTTTTATGTAGTCACTGGAGCTGGGGACATGGTGTATCTTATCATTGATTGTACTAATATATCTGGGAGATAAGCTATCGCTGTCGCTACGAGGACTTGATACTGAATATCCACCTGGTGACATATTATCATTTCTGCGAAATTGCAAAGGAGCAGAGAAAATCTTTGGGGATTTGGAATCACGAGGAGTGCTTTTGCCATTGCGCATTTTTGAGTTCATTCTATAATTTTTAGATATTAGTACCCTTCCTTAAGCGTGAAATAAGCTCTAAGTAGATCAGATTTTATAAGCTATACCTACAATGACATTTATAAGAAGAAGATACGGGTTGAAGAATATATTAAAGAATGACCAAAAGTTTATATTAAATTTCCGGTAAGATTCTTTCTTTTAGGGAATAATCAACAATATCTTTTGTTCATATGCGAAAAGGAGGCGCTACTTAATGCTGATTTCCACTTTGACATTAAACGCAAGCCGCATACGACGGATCTCTTTTTTTTGTTTTGTTTAATCTGGTTTATTAATTTAACCTAGCTAAAATATACATATACATATAAATATGCATACAAGTATATACAAAAATCTGTATAAAATGAAAATATATTGTAGTATTAGACATTAATAATCTAATATCTGATATATGCAATGGTTGTGTTGTGTAGTTACTCAACCTTGATTTTTTCAGTTTTTTGGGAAGAAGAATATATATAATCTAATAGATCATAAATAATTACTTTTCAATAGTTGGTTTGATGGTCTAGTTGGTCATGGCATCTGCTTAACACGCAGAACGTCCCCAGTTCGATCCTGGGTTAAATCAATTTTTTCAGCCTTTTTTTGGAATAAATTTCTTGTATTCTATCGTGAGAAGGCATATTATTCTCTCTACTTATTTTTATTCTTTTGTCACTATACTTAAAGATTTGGTATTAATATATGTTTTTCTATATACTTTCCTGAAGTTTATATAAATGGCTTTTTGGTTTACGTTATATTATAATTAAATCTTAAGATCTCAAAATTTTAAAATCTTTATAAATATTATTATATGAACGAAAAAATCAGAATTTCCTTTTTTTGTATACTTCAAGAAGTGCCAAACCAATAAATCATTGCAGATAAACTACGGGAATGGAGAGGAGTTCAATTCTAAATCACTTGCTATTGTTACTATCACTTCAAAATTTAAAAAATATAGTATAATTTATATTTTTATTAACATATTTTTGTTATTACCTTTATTATAGTAATGGGGGATACAGTGAGAAAATGAAATTCTGGTCACATAATCTTGCATGTCTTCCTCTCACCCAACGAAGAGGTGCAGTTGATCTGCCTTCGATTGAACATTTCTCTCTCACATACATCAAACTAACTGATTAAAACATCACAACTACGATAACACACCTAGATTTTATTAAAAATCTTGTTATTGACAGGGAGAGTTTTAACAATTCACAGTGCTTATCCATTAAATATTTAATATTGTTTGTTGCCTTTTCCTTCTTTTATTCTTTTATTTTTTTTCTCAAAATTTTTAATCATTGCAACTATGTCTCAATTTGATAAACAAAGTATTGACAAAACATTTTCCAATGGAACTACAGGGAGTGAAAATGCTCATAAACCAAGTGTGAATGAAGATAATACCCCTAAAATTACGGGTATGAAACGAACCGGAAACTGGGATACCGAAAATGATCCCCGTAATATTGAAAGGTAAGTGATATTTTGAATTTTGAATCAATAATTTAATAACATAATACTAACTAAAACATTGCCACGCGTCAAAGTGAGTCTATAACCCTAAATGACAATGAATTAATAGATGAGAGACGTAGAAAGCGCCAGGCGATTCTTGCCAAATACGCGACTGAGACACCTGATGAGGCTCCCATGCCCATGCCCATCTCATCTACATCGACAGAATCTACGACTATTTCACCTTCGATAGAAGACGAGTCGATAGTTGGGAACAAAAAAGTGGACGCAGAATCTACGATTGTGAATGCTCAATATAAGGAAAAGTCAAAGCTTTATGACAGCGACTCCGAGGATGATATGTTTGCGGACTCAGACTCAGATTCAGATTCTGAAGTAAATACCAAGAAACCAAATAAAGCGACATCAGTAGGTAAAGGAAGAAAGCTCGATGAAAGTATGCACGAAAACTGGGATGATGAGGAAGGGTATTATCGTACAATTGTTGGAGAATTAATTAAAGATAGATACTTAATCAATGCAACCTTAGGAAGAGGTATGTTTGCTGAAGTTGTACGTGCTACCGATAACGTAACAGGTGAGACGCTTGCTATTAAAATTATCAGAAACAATGATATGATGCGTAAAGCTGCTGCCAAAGAGATTGCGATTCTTCAAAAGCTCCAGGATAATGACCCCAGTGATAATATGCATATAGTCAGATTGAAATATACATTCGATCATAAAAATCATCTCTGCTTAGTGTTTGAGAATTTAAGTTTTAATCTTCGTGAAGTTATCAAAAAGTTTGGTAAAGATTGTGGGTTGAATATTATGGCAGTTAAGTCTTACGCTCATCAGATCTTGATCGGTCTACTTGCACTAGAAAGGTCAAGTGTTATTCATGCTGATATGAAACCGGATAATATCCTTGTTAACGAGAACCACAGTATTCTGAAAATTTGTGATTTGGGGTCAGCCTCCGACATTTCGGAATGCGAAATCACTCCTTATCTTGCATCAAGATTTTATCGAGCCCCCGAACTTATCTTAGGTCTAAAGTACGGCCATGGGATTGATATGTGGTCTGTGGGCTGCACTCTTTACGAGCTATATACTGGTAATATCATGTTTCCTGGTAAATCAAACAATAATATGTTAAAGGTGATTATGGAAGTTAGAGGGAAGTTCAACCACAAGTTACTGAAAAAGGGTGAGTTTGGATCTCAACATTTTGATAGTCAGTTCAACTTCCTCAGTCAAGAGATTGACTCATTGACTGGTACACCAATCGTGAAAACTATTAGTATTACCCAACCCACTAGAGATCTGAAATCACTCCTTAAGGGAATGGAACAATTAGGTCCAAATTTGATACTTTTGAATGACTTTATTGATCTATTGGATAAGATGTTGAATATCAACCCCGAAAAACGGATTACACCCGAAGAGGCATTGAACCATCCTTTTGTTAAGGGTAGCATATAGTAAATTAAATAGGTCTTAATTTGAAATCGTTTAAAGTTTTTTATTTTAAATGAAGCTAATGTAAACAAAAAAAACACTATGTACACTTAGCCGATAAGTACGTATATACATGAAAAAGTAGGGGGTTACCCACATCTCTATCCCCATCACAAAATAAATAAAAAGCGAATTTGTCCTGAGTATGAGCCACAAGATGGGAAAAGAAATTAAGAATATAGAGAAAAACTGATAGATAGAAAATGAACCCATTTAAAGAAAGAGCAGTTCAAGTTGAGGAAATGCATTAAACCACTGTCTTTCCGTATGTCAAAACCTGAAGCAAGAATCGATACAATCAAGTGAAAACTGGGATTATGAGAAGTTCCATAATGAAAAAATCGTAATATTGAGGCAGGAATCGAGGTAATAACGACCTTAAACCTTGTGACGGTATTCAGAATCGACGTGGAATGGCGACCAGATACCTCTAACGGATTCATTTATACTTTCAACGGGCTTATTGTTGGTTTTCAACTTGGCGCCAGAGGAGTTCTTGGCTAAGTTGAATTTGACCATAATTTCATTAGGATCAAGATTTCTGACACAGACAACCTTATCCCTACCATTAATATAGTCACCTCTAATTAAAGGATGTCCACTCTTCTGTTCAACAACGAATTCTATTTGGGGGTTTTGGGAAGCAATGTCTCTAAGGTTGTTCTTGATGAAAGCACGCATACCGTCGGAAGAACCACCCCAGTTACTGTATCTCAATGTGACACGCTTGCATTGGTGAACGAAACTACCAACACCGTTTAAAGTCTTTGCTGTAATTCTAGAGGACATTGTTGTGTGAAGTTGGGGTAGATAATATCAATTATTTGACAAGATAAGCCTTCTTTATCCAAGCTAATGCTGAGCCGATTCAAACTAATTTTTCTTGAGATTAAACGTCTAAGGGCCGGGTAAGCCGATCATGGATTGTTCCCAAAAGGATTGCAACGCCAAAATGAACAAACTAATGTGAGGAACCGTCGCAGCTCACCCAAATATATACGAAGCGAGCGTTCAGTTAGGATAATTCCATTATATTATAATACAGTTTACAATGGTATGTTAATGATCCAATTGGGGACTCTGTAATTTTGTGAACGTGAACCCCATATACTAACTTTGTTTTAGACTGATATATCAAAATTACCACCCACGTTGGCAGACCTATTCCAGCCCCGTCCACCATTAAAATACGCCAAGCCTCTAGATTATGATCCTAGTGAGCGTCGTACTCATCATATATCAGGTGTTTCCCAATACCTTGAGATCTTTAATAGACCTGATCCCGACTACCGCCCTACTGAGACTTGGCTGCAACAGAAAGCCCGTGAGAAACGGGTTAAACAAGAAGCGCATGAAGCATCCTTGAAAGAGGCTACCGAAAAATGGAACCCAGCAAATGATCCTCAGGTGAGAGGTGATCCTTATAAGACGCTGTTCATATCTCGTTTGAGCTACGAAGTCAATGAGCAGGATCTTGAAAAAGAGTTTGTCCGATTTGGACCTATTGAAAGAGTTAGAGTAGTCAGAGATAACGAAACAGGGAAATCAAGCGGATATGCCTTTATTGTTTTTGAAAGAGAACGTGATTTGAAAGCAGCATATAAAGAAACCAATGGTTTGGTAATTAAGGGAAGAAAGGTATTAGTGGATGTAGAAAGAGGCCGAACGGTGAAGGACTGGAAACCGAGGAAGCTAGGTGGTGGATTAGGAGGAAGACATTACACTAAAACTGACTTGTTAAGATCGAGAGATGCATTAAGAAATTCTCGCTTATTACCAGGGCAATCCAGTACGGTACCTCATTCTTACCGAGGAAGTGGGGGGCCACCAACACGGGAATATTCCGATAGATCATCAGGCTCAACATTTAGAGGAAGTGCAGGTACTCCAAGATATGGCACCAGTAGTAGCCGTTCAGAATCAAGTTATAGGGATGGCAAATCTTCTTACGGTGGTGATAGGGACCGGGAAAGATATGGTAATCGCGATGGTGATAGAGATCGAGAGCGACCATCGAGCCATAACTACGAGCCTAAGAAATATGACGATCGTGAATCTAAAAGATACGAGGACCGCGATTCTTCATCTTCGCGAGGTTATAAGAGCAGCAGGACAGATGATCGTGACAGTGATCGAAGAAGTGAAAGACGTGGAGATTCAGATAGAGGCGGAGAAAGACGAGACTACCGGGACCGGGATTACTATGACGAAAGGCGCGCTCGTGAAAGAAAAGATTACGACATCCATAGTAGTTATTAGGTATATATATGTATAATACGAAAGATCTGTAATAAAAAAACACTATCATTCTATTATAATGATTACCGAATCTATTAATTAATGTACACATATTGATCGTTTAGTAGATTGTGAGACAAAATTTCATCTAATTATCCCACTTCTCTCACACTTTTTTTTAATTTTCCTTGATAAAAGCCACTGAACAGATGGTTTGACCTTGGACACCAGCAAATTCAAATGAGGGATAACGGATTGTCTTCCAAACGCTCAAGCCAGGGCGAACGATAAGCTTGATTAATTCTTCTTGAGTGAAGTTACAAGATGTGATAAGCAAAAGACCATCCTTATTAACCAAATGCTGAACTACGTCACCGTACAAACGAGCACCAGATTTAGTTTCACCATTTTCCAGTTCGTATTGAATGTCAGAAAGAGCGATAGCATCTAAAGTACCCTTGTCAAGAACAACGTCCCATTGTCTTTCACCCTTCATCCATTCAGCTCTATCAGACAAAAAGTCAGCATGCTCAAATTCAATATCTTCGAATTCTTGTTCCAAAGCAATCTTTCTAGAGAATTCAACGGCAGGAAGAGAGTAATCAAGACCGGTGAGTTTCCCTTCGAAACCAGCTTCACGAATGGAAAAGAGCAAATGACCATTACCCGTACCTAAATCAACCATGGTAGAATCTTCCATACTTAAAGTGGGAAGCTCTTGTTCTTCGGCATTGTCTTGAAGGAACATAATGACTCTGTCTTCAGCATCACTATCAGCGAACCAACACTCACCAGTATCTTCGGGATTGTGTTCAAAATTTTGAATTTCTTTGTTGTAGAAGTCATCCCAGCTAAGAGTTAGGAGTCAGATTAGTAAGGAATAATTCAAGAAAACACAAAGCAAAAAGATATATATAAACATACTATTTTTGGGTACCCAATTTCGATACGTTCAAGTCTTCAACTTCAGACATATTTGTAATAGAGATCTAAATTTACTGAGTTAAAAAAGCCCCGGAAGCCGTGTGAAACTGTGGGTAATATGATATTTTGAAATTTTAGCGATATTCCTCCCAGCCAACTTCACGCAGCCGGCGATAGCGATAAAGATTATACAAATACAAAGACAAAGGGGATCAAAGTGGTAAGTGTTCCTCAAATTTAATAGAAATTTGTTTTTGAGACTTGTAATATAAAAAATACAATTTGATTACATATTATAAGATATACTATTTAGTTAGGAATCAAGTCATGGATAATGTCATACAATTCATTAGCCGTGTTCTTATTACCCGTTTTCAAGGCATACTGGAATGGCTTACCGTCTTCAAAAGCTGTGATACGAACGAATTTCTCACTTTGTAAAGAACTACTCATTCCCTTCATAACCTCAAACTTTTCCAGCAGAGGAGCGTTCAAGATAACTCGTAATAAACCATCTGATCTCATGACCACCCGAGACTTCTTGACACCATCAACTTCCTTTGTATTAACATGAATTGTACCGACCCCACGTTCTTTCCAACCTTCATTAGTAGCAGTAAGGTTTAATGCGTATAATTTTGAGCGACATGTGAACACCGATTTTTCGTCTTCTTCACCGGTCTCAACAGTCTTTTTTTCTAAAGGTTTATCGACTTTAACGTAAAGATCATCCTTGGAGGTATCTTCGACTGAGGGAGTTTCCTTTTCGGAATCTTCTTCATCGTTAGATTCAGTTTTAGCTTCGCTCCAGGGATTATCCTTCTTGGGTAAACCGGAAATAACATTACCGAAGGAGCTACCAAAGGCGAGACCACTACCGAATGAAAACTTACCAGTGGTTGAAGAACTAGTTTCAGATTCACTGTTTACACCACCGATTTCAGTAGATTTTGTTTTAGTGTCATCTTCCTCTTTCTTGGTATCGTCGCTTTCAAAGATATTCTTCTTGGATACAGTACCAAAGGCTGAGCCGCCAAACGCTAAACCAGAACCAAAGGAGAAACCTGAAGAAGATGATGTAGTAGTAGCATTAGAAACAGTATTATTAGACTCTGTAGCAGTATTCTTAGAATCAACTGCCGTAGGATCTGTTGAGTTTTTAGTCGTCAGACTGGCTGCGAATGTTCCAAAACTCGAGCAACCAAAGGTGTGTTTCGACTTATCCGATTCATTTAATTTAGGAGCTTGGAATTCAGTGGCTTCTTCGGATTTATCAGACGTAGTAGTCTCGGTTTCTATACTAGGGTTGGATTCTTCATCCACTGTCTTATCATCCTGGACATCAGCATCCTTCTTGACAGTTAATTCAGGTTCAGTAGTTCCATCACTGGTGACTTCAGATTCAACTATCTTGGCCTTCTTAATATTTTCACCCTCGTTATCTTTAGCGACAGTTGAAGTCTCTAATTCGCCTTTATTTTCGGCCAATTGTTCAAGCGATCTCTTCTTTGTGTCCACAACGTTGCTCTCTGTCGCTTGAGAGCTGGAATCCACCGATTGATCAGTGTTGGCGACTTCATTAGATATAAAATCAGACATTATGAAAATATTTATTTATGTACGAAAAACTAATTGAACCAGTGAAATATAATAAAAATCGTGTAAGATCGGCCTCAGTTTATAGTTTATTTATTTTGGTATTAACCCAGAAAAGGAACCGAAAATCCAAAATCAGCGAACAGAAAAACAAAATCACGTGATTCCCAGGAGGTTTAATCGAGCCTTTTAAACCTCCTCAAAGAAGTTTGAAATCGGGGGAGACCCGATAAGACTATCCATTAGTATATATATTGAACAATTAGTCGAGATTGGTTAAAGGTAACTTAAATTAAACGGTAAAATGGGCCATTTAGTTACACTAGCCACCTGTAATCTGAACCAATGGGCTCTGGATTTTGAGGGAAACCGTGACAGAATCATTGAAAGTATCAAAACCGCCAAGGAGAGAGGTGCTAAACTCAGAGTAGGCCCCGAATTAGAAGTTACCGGTTATGGATGTTTAGATCATTTCTTAGAGGGTGATATCTTTTTACATTCTTGGGAAATGTATGCCCAAATTCTGGAGAGTGAAGAAACCCAAGATATTATCTTAGATATTGGTATGCCCGTAATGCATAAGAACGTTAGATATAATTGTCGTTTGATTTCTTACAATAAGAAGCTTTTGCTTATTAGACCCAAGATTTGGCTTGCTAATGATGGTAACTACCGTGAAATGAGATATTTCACCCCCTGGATGAGAACCTGCCATGTGGAATCCTTCAGTTTACCTAGCATCATTAGTAAGATCATCGGTCAAAAGAATGTTGATTTTGGTGATTCAGTAATTTCTACTGAAGATACTGTTATTGGTATTGAAACATGCGAAGAATTATTCACGCCAAATGCCCCTCATATTAACATGGCGCTTGATGGTGTTGAGATTTTCACTAATTCGAGTGGTAGTCACCATGAGCTTCGTAAATTGGATACTAGAATGCAATTGATTACCGAAGCTACCACCAAATGTGGTGGTGTATATCTCTATGCCAACCAACGTGGTTGTGATGGTGATAGACTTTACTATGATGGTTGTGCTCTTATCATCGTCAACGGGTCCGTTGTCGCTCAGGGATCTCAATTCGGCTTAGATGACGTTGAAGTTGTTACGGCCACTGTAGATTTAGATGCTGTTAGAAGTTATAGATCATCAATGTCACACGGCCTTCAGAGTACTACTTCACCCACTTACCAACGTGTCAAAGTGGATTTGGAGTTATCACCTGATTCTGCCAATTTTAACCCTGATCTTGTTCCTACCAAGACCAGACCTATTAGATATCATACCCCGGAAGAAGAGATTGCACTCGGTCCCGCCTGTTGGATGTGGGATTATCTCCGTAGATGTCGTGCTGCTGGATTTTTCATTCCCCTTTCCGGTGGTATTGATAGTTGTGCCACTTCCATGATCGTCCACTCTATGTGTCGATTGGTATGTGAAGCTGCCCAAAACGGTAATCAACAAGTAATTTTGGACGCTCGCCGTGCATCTGGTTTACCTGAGGATTCGGATTATATCCCCACTGACCCTGTTGAATTCTCAAGCCGAATTTTCCATACATGCTTCATGGGCACTGAGAACTCTTCTATAGACACTAGAGCGCGCGCTAAAGAATTAGCCTCGGTTATTGGTGCTTACCATATTGATCTCAACATGGACAGTATTGTTAGTGCTGTTCGTGGATTATTTGAAATAGTTACTGGTAAGAGACCCCTTTTCCGTATTCATGGTGGTACTCAGACTGAAAATTTGGCATTGCAAAATATCCAGGCTCGTTTGAGAATGGTTTTAGCGTATTTATTCGCTCAACTTTTACCTTGGGTGAGAGGTAGAAGCAGTGGTGGTTTATTGGTTTTAGGGTCAGCTAATGTGGACGAATGTTTAAGAGGGTACTTAACCAAGTACGATTGTTCCTCCGCTGATATCAACCCCATTGGTGGTATTTCTAAGACCGATTTAAAGGCCTTCATTGCTTATGCTAGAGATACTTATGAGATGCCCATTTTAGATGACTTTTTGACTGCCACTCCCACAGCAGAGTTAGAACCCATCACTAAGGACTATGTACAATCTGATGAAATTGATATGGGTATGACTTACGATGAGCTTTCAATTTTCGGTAGATTGAGAAAAGTTGAAAAGTGTGGTCCTTATAGTATGTTCTTGAAGCTTTACCATGAATGGACACCTCGTCTTACCCCCGCTGAAATTGCGATCAAAGTCAAGAGATTCTTTTACTTTTATGCCGTTAACCGTCATAAGCAAACTATTTTGACCCCCTCTTACCATGCTGAACAGTATTCTCCTGACGATAACCGATTCGATCTCAGACCCATTTTGATCAGTCCTAGTTTCGCATGGGCGTCTAAGAAAATTGATGAGATTGTAAATAAGCACTCCAAGACTGATTAGTTGTTTTAATCTAAATAAATGGTCCGATTTATTTTTGGTCAATAAATATATGTATATATATAAAAAAGTTTAAATTACTTCATTATTCGTTAAATTTTCCGAAAGTAGGTAACACTTTAGGAATCCCACTTCGATCGTTTCGCTTAAAGAAATCAATCAAGGCTAAGGCCGTTTTAGTGGGATTGTCCTCATGTAAGAAGTGACCTGATTCCTGAAACACTATGAGTTGATATTTACCTTGCATTTGACCAATCATCAGATCCTTATCCAGACGGTCAGTCCCGGCCAGAATGAGTAACTTAGCTGTGGGTGCCTGAAGGAATTTAGACGACAGACCCGTAAACCATTGTTTCCAGTAATTTTCGGTTTCTCTCAAGTTCGTTATCCAAGTGAGGCGCTGATCTGACGATAATGACGGTGGCGAGCGATTGTCGGGTTTCAAGATTCCAGGTACAGAAACCGTGGCACTTTCTTTACTCCTTAGTGTCTTAGACTTCAAATGCCACGAAATGGCATCGTTAATATTATTAAAGCTCGTGGGGCGCGTTTTCAAAATCTGATTCATGGACTGTAGCGCTTCCATAGCCGAACCTTCCACGACATCAAGTACTACCAAACCCATCAGATTCCTAAACACCGACGAAGAGGAGGAGGAGGCAACGAGACCGGCTTGTTTGAGCTTCAGGGCCGCGTGCGTCACTACGGCACCTCCGAGACTATGACCAACGAAAACCAAACGGGGTGGCGAGGCTAATTCATCCCATTTCTGGCGTTTGGCGATCCCAGATAGAACGAAAAGAAAATCATCCGTCAGCTTATCAAGACTATAATCAATTGGAGCGTTGTCGTCGTTGTTGTTGGTGGATTGGTCAGTGAGGGTGGTGGCTCCATGACCTCTAACGTCAAAGGCAATAGCACCGGCTACGGTCAAGTCATTATTATCAGACCGTATCATGCTCGGAAATCCAGCATCTTTGGAATTACTATCATAACTAGCTTCCTTCTCTGATGCCATTAATTCCCTTATGCTCTTGGCTAAGGGAGCGAACGAAAGGGCACCGGAACCCGCACCGTGATGAAATACAAATATGGGCGCCTCAGACGAATCGGGCGCTGATATAAATACGTTAAATGAAGCAATTTGTCCATTATCATCGGGCTCACTAGCCGTTATTTGAAAGTTTTCGTCAAAATAGTCACTCCATGATCTAGCCTCAACTGGCTCAGTGTCGGGGTACTGGGACGACGACAACAACGATCGTCGACCGGAGGAGGAATTGGGCACTACAGATCCTAGCTCGCTAGGGAAACCATCCCTCTCTTCATCGTAACCCTCTTGATCTTCGTCATAAAGAGGGTCGCGGAACCCACTGTCATATTTCTTATCATCAAAAGCCCGGCCATATGACGGGGCTTGGGATTTTGCAAACACCGCTGGCGCCTGGAGAGATATATTATGATTAAGATCAGCGGTACCACTCGGCACGGATGGTAATTTAAACCCGCTATGTGAGATTATTTTCTTTTTTAGTTGTCTTTGTAAATCTGACATTCTTGAAACAATGTTTGTTGAAAGAAAGAGAAAGAGAGAGTTGATAATAGCTCTCGGGGCGTAAAGCCGTTGAGTGTGCCTTATCGAATGTGAATAATGCGTGTATTAGGTTATAAGACATGTTTTAAAAGGCAAAAAATGAAAAATAAGAAATCACCCACGCAGGGGCTCGAACCCTGGACATTTCGATAGCCTCAAATGAGAAAATCTACATAAAAGTCGAACGCTCTACCAACTGAGCTACGCAGGTAGACTTTTTGAAATTAAAAATCACTTACGATTAATATAGATCGGAACTTAGTGGATGTTGGAAACTGGCGGTTGGTCTAATATTATTACTGTTACTTCATTTTGTATAGGTTTTTAATGTATTTATCTTATGGTATCATATAAGTCTTTCAAAAGTGGGTTCTATTAATTGACGATATATACTTCATCTATGGAATAGATTTGAGGGCTAAGAAAAAAAATTATTCCTCAACCTTGGAAACCTTCTTAATCAAGACTGAGGTAGCAGCGCCACCACCGTTACACAAAGCAGCAACACCATATTCACCCTCCTTTAAAGTATTAATCAGAGTGACAAGAATTCTGGCCCCAGAACTACCAAGGGGGTGACCTAGAGCGATAGCACCACCCTTGACATTAACCTTGGCAGCATCAAGACCTAAGATGCTATTATTAGCCAGAGACACAGCGGCAAAGGCTTCGTTGATTTCCCACTTGGCAATATCGGCAGTAGTTAAATTAGCTTTCTTCAACAGGAGGGGGATGGCCAAGGACGGGGCGATAGTGAAATCGATAGGGGCGGTGGCGGCATCAGCGTAAGCGATAATCTTGGCAACAATAGGACTATTAAGTTGTTTGGCCTTAGTACCGGAAGCCAAGGCTAATGCCGAGGCACCATCGTTAATGGATGAAGAATTGGCCGCAGTGATAGTACCATCTTTATCGAAAACGGGCCTCAAGGTGGTAATCTTATCAAACCGGACTGTCTTGGGTGATTCATCCTCACTAACAATAACGGTACCCTTACGAGATTTGATTTCCACAGGAACAATTTCGTCCTTAAATAAACCTTCATCTTGGGCCTTGATAGCCCTCTTGTAAGATTCGGTCGCAAAAGCATCTTGTTGTTCGCGGGTGATCTTTTCACGCTTAACGGTATTTTCGGCACAGTTACCCATATGAATTTTATTATAAACGTCCCAAAGGCCATCCTTAATAATGGAATCACTGGACTTGGCGTCACCAAAGCTAAGAGAACCACGAGTAAGGTAAAAGGGAGAATTGGACATTGATTCCATACCGCCGGCAATAATAACGTCTCTATCACCGACCTGAATGGCTTGGGTAGCAATTGAAACTGCCTTTAAACCCGAAGAACAGACTTTATTAATAGCAGTGGCTTCAGTAGATTCAAGAAGACCAGCCTTGATAACCACTTGTCGCGCGGGCGCTTGGCCAACGTTGCCCTGTAGCACTTGGCCCATGTAGAGTTCTTGTACATCTTCCTTGGCTAAACCGGCTCTTTCGACGGCAGCCTTTACGGCAATGGCACCCAATTCCACGGCGGAAACTGACTTGAGTGAACCATTGAAGGCACCGATCGGGGTACGGGCCCCAGAGAGAATATAGACTGAGTTAAGCTTCACTTGGCGCGTGTAGACGCTAGAGCTGAACGATCGTTTGAGGATAAAGGACATTGTTTATATTTAGATATATATATGGGGACTGTGGAGGGTTGTAAAAATAAAATAAATATGATGATAAATGGATGGAGCTAGAAAGGACAGATATATAGCTCTGGGGGATTGGGTATTTATAATAAGCCTCGGAGGTGAGATGGGCTTAAATTGCCGCATGTGTATGCGTTATGGCCAATGTGGGGTTGAAAGGGCGGACCACGGCGTTTCTGCGGCAAAATGGGCAAAATAGACGCTTTCTGATGGGAAATTAAAATCCGTCAGGGCTGAGATGAGACACTAAAATGGGGGCTGTAATATATATATATATATTATTAGTCATAGTAATATTATAAAAATCATATAATTAAATATATAAATATACATCAAATCATTTTATTCAATTTATTCAATTTATTGTATTTAAATATTTTTTCTAAATATCGCTCATTAGTGCCTACTGACACAATTCAGTATTAGTGATGCACCTTCAGACAAGGATGGCCAGAACCACAAAAGATAGTACAATAGCTATTACAAGAATTTTTTTACTGGGAATAACATTGAACCCCATCGACGACTGGATGGGTGAGATCGAGACAGCTACCGATTTCGATTTTGATGTTATTGATGCTGAGTTTAAAGTTGAAGTAGGCCTCAAAGTAACCATGGAAGTAATCATTGTAACCGGTGTAATTAAAGACTGAGAACGAAGCAAAGTAGAAGATGTACTAAGACTATCAGAAATGAGCGGAGTGGTTAATGATAATACAGTGGAGGTTAAACTAGCCACGGGTTCAGGAGTGACCGTAGCCTCGAACGCGGTCATTAAGGATCCCGGGATTAACTCTACGGTGGATACAAATTTGTCCCACCAGCCAAAACCCTCGATACCCAATAAAAGGCCCTTAACCATATCTTCCTCAGACCCTTGGTAATTTCTGGTGTCATCCAAGAGAGTGGAAAATGAATCATCGGTATATGTAATCAGCTGGTCCACAATAGGACCGTACTGAGAAGGCAGATTGGACAAAATTATGGTTTCATCTCCATTCAAATATTTATAAGCATAGTAATTTATATTGCTCTGAAGGTCTTCATAAAACTTTACTATCAATGACTTCCCTTCTTCTACATTCAAATCGTTATTTACAATTGAATTCAGATCTTGGGCTCGGACGCGGCGCGCCAGCGGGAAGGCTAGCGTGAGAAGAATAGAAAGGGTAAAGAAACGAAGCGAGAGCATTGAAGAAAATAAACAGTAATAAACGAGAAAATTAAGATATGAGAATCCAGAACTGAGGTCAAAAGGAATATATTTTACGATAGGAAAAAGAAGAGGAATTTTAGATAAATTTATATACAAACGGCGAAATGATCCGAGATGCAGGATTATTGCCTATTCTGTCCTTGCAAGGGCACTCTGAGCCCAGGAACGGTGCACCGAGGGCCCACGCACCCCGCGGCAATGAAAGGTAGGATGAAAAGGTTACACGAATGCATGAGAAGTAAGGCAGCTCAAAAAAGATAAAACAATATACAAACCAACAAAACAAGCAAAAAACACCGAAGATCGGGACAGATCACAGCAGACGGGACCGTCCCAGACGAGAAGACCAGACGGTTCCTTGCATAGGGCCGCCCGCGTTAACTATGGCCAGGGCCGCGGATAACGCAGTGGGCGCAGGGTTGCTGCTGGGCCTTCGCAGCTGCCTTCGTGGTGCCTGAACCTTTCTTCTTCTCTTCTCTTCTCTCCTGGACGCCACCGCTTTTTATTATACTATATTGCTGTATTATTTTACTGCTATACTTCCACCTTTGCCTCTTACACCCCACTACACCCCACTACACTACCCACAGCAAATCAATTATGTCTGACCACAACCATTCCCACCACAAATCCCAGGAGGACCCTGACTTGTCTACCACCGTCATGCCCAGCCAAGAGGGCAAACAAGTAAACAACTACGGCTTGCCTGGGATTCAAATCCCCACCGATAAGAAGGTGCTCGAGTCCGTGTTTACCCAAGTGAGAAACGTGGATCCCAAGTCCTTAAACCAGGACAAGGACAAGGAAGAGGAACAGGAACTGGAAAAGGAAAAGAAAAAGAAAAAAGAAGAATGATTAATATGATTGTGATTGTTGGATGTCTCCATTCTTTATTTATTTCCTCCCTTATTTAATTATCTATCTAGTGGCTTATATACACGTATACCCTATATTATAACTCAATTCTAAGGTGCCTTTCGCTGATTAATTCATTTGTTTACAAAAAACGGCCTTATCTCTCCGTCTAGTCTCACATCGCAGGTTATGCGTCAATCGCTCCCCCCATGACTACCCGGCCGTGGGCTTTCTCTGTATGTACACAATCTTTCGATGCCCCGTTATCTAACTGCTATTAATTTCAGCCCGTACTGTGATATCTTGATTACTGGATAGATCGCGCATTTTTTACTATCACATTAAAACCAACACGCACTCGTTCCCTTAATGAGTCAACAATGCGATTATAACGCTTGGAATAATGACGATTGGAGTACTAATCCCAGTGTAAGTATTTCGAATGAACAAGAGCGAGGGCAGAAGAAGAAAAGAGGAACAAGAAGAAAAGCGACCTTAATAGCTTATCAATACTGACCGCAATATCTATCTATCTTATCTATAGCCTCCACCTACTGATGGAAAATTAACTTTCATCTCTTCATCGGCTATAAACGTGAGTCTCAATAACGTTTTACCCTTACATGATGAACCTTACAACAACGAATCCAATACCATTTACCGCGACTCCAGCGAGAATTCATGGCTACAGGATTCGGGATATAACCCTCAAACGACCTACCAACCTCAATTCCGATTACTGAGGCGAGTGGACCCTAATGACAAGAAGGAGAAGGACAAGAAGGAGAAGAAGATGAAGAAAGTAAAGGACGGGGAAAGTGGTGAGAAGAAGGAGAAAGGGGACAAGAAAGGAAAAGGGGACAAGAAGGAGAAAGGAGACAAGAAGGATAAAGGGGACAAGAAAGAGAAAGGGGAAACATCAGACAAATCTGATAAGGGAGACTCAAAGAAAAAGTTGGAGAAAATCGAAAGGAGTAAAGTGAAATCGTTGAACGACTCACACGAACAATTGGCTGAAGATCTGAGACTTCGTGAGGAAAAATACCGTTTAGCGCGTCAGCGGATTATGGGTGATTTAGTTTTAGAGAACGATAATAACCGACGGAACAACTCTACACCCTCTACATCCAATAACAACGATAATAATAAAACACAAGATAACCGAAGAGATCCGAACAGGGGAAAGGGATCACAGGTTAACGATAAAAAGCCTCGTGGATCTCTTGATACCAGACGGCGGCAGACAGCCTCTCCATCTCCATCTCCGTCTCCATCTTCATCTGCCACCCCTTCTACGTCACGAAACAAAAGCAACAACCCGCGACAGGAATCAACAAAAAATGGGAATGAACCGCGGAATGTTCCCGGTGGAAGTAAATCTAAAAGTAACAATACTAGTAACAACGGAAATATTACACCCAGAGCCAGTACGCCAAGAGCCAGTACACCACGGAATAATACACCACGGAATAGTACACCACAGAATAGCACACCACGGAATGATAATATACTCGCTACAGAATTTGAAGGAAATTAGCAGAATTATAAATATGAAGATTTAAGCAATAGAAAATAATAATATATTAAAAATTCCTAATTCTACCTTTTATAACCCCCGCCCGTCTTAGAAATTAGATCACCCACACACACATTCACTACTACTACTACTACTCCCAACTACTGCGAGAGCGGGATCATCCACGTTTAATCCACTAAGCCGCTAAGCAAACTGGGAATCATCCCATCTCTATATAATAAAACTTTGGCTTCTTTTTAAATTAATAAACCCACAATGGCTTCATCCACGCCAATTTCGTCTCAAATTGTGGCCAATATCCAGAATCTTGATTCTAATGTCAAGAACGGTCTGATGGTCTTACTGGTATCATCTTCCATCTTTCTTTACTACTGGAGACGATCCTCGTCGTCAGCCTCCGGTTCAAAAAGTCCTGGCAGAAGATACGTGGGCCGTCCCGGTCGTAGATTAGGTCGTAATGATGGCCGTGCGTACCGTAAGCGTGAGATTGAGGATAAGGAATTTGTCGAACGAGTGGAACGATTGAATCTTCAAAGACTCCAATCGTTGGCCGAAAAGGAACGTTATGGTTCACTGAAATCTTGGGAAAAGTTTGAGTACATTTTTAACAATAACGTGGTTGCCGAAATCATCCCCCTGGTGGAAGGATTCGCCAAGACTTATGGCCCCGGGGCTGAACAAAAGACTGAACAAGTCGAAGATGGACAAGTCGAAGATGAACAAGATCCGGAAGAAAAGGCCGAAAGATGTCAACAACAACATGCCTTCTTAACGGAAAAGATCCTTATGACTTTATTCAAGTTTGATGATATCGATATCGAACCTGAAGTCAAGGCCCAACGCAAAGTTGAAATCAAAACTAGACGAAAGGAAATCATTAGAGAAATCCAAGGTTACAATAAACAAATTGATGAAATTTTTCAAATCTACAAGTAGACCAAGGAGATTATTTTGGTGTTGTTATTTAAGAAATAAAAGTTATATTTGATTGAAATAGAAATCCCAAGGGACGACTAAGACAAAAAAAAAACTGTCAAATAAAAAATTACAAATTACAAATTAAAAATAAATAAATAAAAAACTATCTATTAGTCGCACTTTAACCTGAATCTGAACTCTCAGTAGTATCTACAACACCTCCAGCGGCATATTCATCATCCACTGATTCTAATTTGATGGTAGCATTTTTATCTAGCGAGATCGATGAAAAGAATAAGATGGAAGCAAAGGCCGCCGAGGCAATCAAGAATACCATATTAGGTCGGAAGGATACCGTTCTTGAATAGATGGCTAAGAATATCGTAGGGGCCGCAATCTTGGTGAGCGAGTGAAATAGACCCAGGGCACCTAATAATGCACCAGCATTACCCTTGGGCACATGCTTGACCAAACAACTCTGAACCACCGGTGACACAATAGCGCTCATACTCAGACAAAGACAGGTTAATACGAATTCCTTTGAATTAACGGCTATGGCATAGCAGAACAAGCCAAGGGTTTCAATCACGAGCGATCCCCTAATGACCACCAAATCCACTGAATCTACCGAATCATGTCGAGAGCTTAAATAAGAATTCAGTAACTTTAAATAGCCCGGGAGTAATATACCCACGGTAAATACACGACTAAGCCCGATAACGCTGACGAAATAGCCGGCTTCCACTGACCCCCATCCGAATTGAAGCTCAGCGTAAAGAATGAGTACCATCCCCATGCCGACGCCAATACCATTGAATAAACCATCAATCATGACTAGGGTCCAGGCGTTGATACGCGATCGCCATGGTAAATGGGTAAATACTAGAATTTTAAGCGGCTTAAAAATATTAATATCATGTCGGATGATGTACCAGTAATAAGACCAAGAGAAACAAGGTCCATTGTTATCGTAGCGACGAAGCGTAAACTCTTGATTGATGGTGGATAAACGTTGTTGCCGTTTAAGCATACTGGTGTTATACATGTGGGTAGATCGGCGTCGTTGATATTCGGTACGAGATTCAAATACCAAAAAGATAATCAAGGTCAAATAAACCACATACATGGATAAACCAAAATAGAGTACAAAGGTTAAACTATTGATTTGTTTGAGCAATAAACTACCCAACATGGGGCCAAATCCAATACCGAAAAACATGGAAGCGTGGAATGTACCAAAGACCTTTGCTCGATCACGCTGACTGGTACAATCGGTAGCATAAGCGTTATTCAAAGCCATCATAATAGTCATTGAACCACCCAAACCATCCAAAAAGGAGCCAAATAATAACCATTGATATTTGAACACACTTGGGAACGTAGCACACATTACTGTGACCAATTCGGCCATGAATGAGCAAGAACCGGCCCAGATCATTAGCGGTTTACGACCTATGCGGTCACTTAGAGAACCTAATCGGGCTACCGTCAACGTACAAACGATACCATTGATTAATTGTGAGCATAATTGGAACCTTGATGTCAAAGCCTGGACTGGGGCAATCATACAAAGTTCCTGATTCCCATTATTATTATTATTATTATCATTGCCCGTGAGTAGTGATTCAATGGCAATGGAGATTCTTAGGCCACTGACTGGATCAATGATTTCGGTTTGATCGTAGTAACGCTTACAGACCAAATTAATGATTAAATTGATCTTGGGCGCGATTAAAATGCCCAACGCCAAAAAGGAGATCATACTAGCACAGGCTAAAATCCGCGTCGAGGGTCGATGTTTCCAATGCAAGGTGGAATATTTAGTTAATAAACTTTCATGATGCTCATCGTCGTTATCGTTTTCGTTGTCGTTGTGGCCGTAGTCTGAATCATTGGGATCAGGGTTATGATTATTATCTCTATTATTATTACTGGAATGGCGTTTGGGGTTAAGATAGCTGGTCTCGGTAACATCTTCCTCGTCATAAAGGGAATTTTCCATACTGTAGTCAGACGAGAAAACACCATGTTGGATTTGATTTCTACGGGAGTTGTTATCTTCACGTTGCAGGATTTCTCGCTCGATAACCCCTTCGTCGATTATATCTATAATGGCCGATTCCTCCATATTGCAAAAAGAAGAAGCGAAAAAGCCCGAATCAATTGGTCAAGAGGGCAATTGTTAAAAGAAAGGGAGTATCGGATGGAGTTTACAGGTTATTATATTTCCCCTTGGAATTGCTAACTAGCTTGATGTGAGAGACGCCTTGTATGTCTTAATTTCGGGTGGAAAAGGTAAAAAAAACAAAACAAATAAATAAAAAATAGATAGAGAGGAACAAATGAAGAAATAAAAGCAAGCGGGTTTATAGTGAATAAATATAGCAATCAACCAGTGGATATATGAAAGAGGAGATGAGTGAAGAAGTGGGGGAATGAATGAATGGATGAATGGAGGAATGGATGATTGAATGGAGGGATGAGTGGCTGAGATGATTAATAAGGGCCTCCTAATTTAAGCTTGCCGATAACGTATAAGCGGATCTCGCCCTGCGTGACAATGGCGGACGGACTTTTGTGTCTTTAGGGGCCCACAACAGCGCAAACCGCGTATTTTCTCAACCGCAAACTACCAAAAAAAAACAAAAAAATAGAATGTACCGGGCTACTGTGTACTTGGTACTGACCAAACCACTGCCACGGGGCTGGTCGGGGGTTGCTTCTAAAAGCCAAGCTATGGCGAGAAAAGAGACGGCCCGACAGCCCAGATCAACGGAGAAACTAACCCCGCCGATGCCCTCCCTGCCTGAGGAAGCCCATGAGATGAGGTCACTTAAGACGCGGTTGTATGAACGGGCTGGCGGACTGCAATATACGCGTCCGGCGGCGGTTCCCTTGAGCCAGCCAACAGGTTCTCTACTTGACTTTCTTGAGGCTCCTCCACCCTAATTGCTTGCTGGCGTGCCTCCGTTCATCCCATACATACCCTGAGACATGCCCCAGACTGCACTATATAGACTAAACGATTCCAGTCTTTGATTGTAGATTATATTATACTATAGCATTGAAAAATTGCAAATTGCAAATTTGCAATCTAAACACTTGAAAAAGAAAAAAATGAAAGTGCCAAGATACAACTAGCCAAATTACTCCAGGTATTATTAAATATAAGATCAAAGGAAAACATAAAAAAAAAGGAAAAGAAAAAAGAGAAAAATTAATAATGAAGTAAACCCAAAACGTGTGTGGAGATCTCGAGCGAGTAAACGAAAAGAAAGAAAAAGTTTTGATTTTGTTTTTTAAAAAAAAAATAAATAAAAAAAGAACGAAGAAAGTTGTGTTAAATTTCTTAGTCTTCAGACCAAAAACGGTTGACGTAGCATGATCTTAAATAAATAAATAATGAGATTAATAAAGCGCTTTATTCTGTAAAAAGTAGAACAAAGATAAAATCAATCAATAAGGGTAGGTGTGTCAAAACAAGGTAATATGAAACAAAAGAGGTTCCACCACTTGTCGATGCGAGGGATTTTTTCCCATCCCTTAAAACAGGGGAATGGGCTGATATATATATATATATATATCTTTTTTGGTTGTTGTTGTTGCTGGAGAACCTCAATTATTACTCAGAGTTCTCTTTAATTTATGCCACAGATCATCTTTATCTTCCTCATGATGGCCGGATCGAATAGGATCCAAACTATTATTATGATCATGGTGTGAGTGATTGGTGGGTGAAATAACCCGAACGAGTGAATTCTTTCTTTGTTTCCAGAATCCATCATGTGAAATAACGGGGGCCAGTCCAAGATCTTGTGGTTGGAATGAAGGAGATGGGCCCGAAGCATTATGAGGCAATAAAACCGGCGAAATGGGGGTCATCGGTGAGGACTTGGTGGGCTCTAAATCATGAGCATGCCCTAGAGGGGGTGATTTGGGGTGTTCCTTACTCACAAAGTTACCAACGCCACCCCTTCCTACGGTGTAACGTACGGGTTCGACTTCAGTGGCTTGGTAAACTTCATTCAAATATTCATTCGGCGTCATCGTGGGCATCTTAGATACCGGCAAGGTATTACCGTAACCGCCACGACCCGTACGATAGGTTTGATTAGGTGATGTGAAGGTCTGAACGGGAGCCGGCGTCGATGGCACGGGTTCAAGATCTAGCGATTGGGGTGCGAGCGGGGGCGATTTATAAAAATTCCCGCTGCCGCCTCTTCCAGTGGTGGGCATGCTGATTAGGATGGAATTATTAAGAAGGGTGGAGAGAAATGTGATTTATAAAAGAAAATAGGGCTGAAATAAATAAATAAAGGTCTATTTCAAGATAAAGCTAGAGATTTATTTCAAGATAAAGATAAGGAAAGAGAAAGAGAAAGAGAAAGAGAAAGAGAAGGTGAAAGATAATGCTTGATCAATAGATCCGGGGTAGTGTTTGACTTGGTCTCAGTTCCGTAAACAGGTCAAAAGGGGCCTCGCGAGGGTGTAGGGACAGGGATTCGGGCTGTTTTTTAAGGCGAAAATTATTCGAGCTGAGGGACAATAAGACGCTGGGAGTGTGGGGAAGCAGACGGGCCGGCCGCGAGCGAGCGAAATGACTCGGCAGGGCTCGCGTGGCAGCGATGGAAATGACGCGCTGTCTCGCCAGCGCATGAGCTGCCACAATACACCACAATGCACCTTCCCCTTGCGCGCCAAGCGATGGCTCAAAGTAGGACCTCATGGCGAATCTCATCGTGAGCCTCGTTGCGGGTACCCGGCAATACTTCCGTTCCATCTCGTTGCTGGAGGGCCGGTTGTTTGCAAAATTTCGGCTCGTCCCCTCCAGGTAGCTCAAATACTTAAACTGTCATTTATTGGTGGGTAGCCGGGGAAAAGACGGTTTTTTGGGGTTTTTTTGGGTTTATTTTTTGGGGGTTTTTTTCGGGTTTTTTTCCGGGTTTTTTTCCCGTAATATTACGTGCTAGTGAGTTGCCCGTGCCCCAGGGTAAAACGAATGGAAAAGTATGTGTGCCACATCCCACCCCGCCCATCCTGCAGCCAAGTTTCCGCACTTTCCCAGTGCCAGGGTAGAATTAAAACACTACACTCCTTCATACAAATAAACACAACGTACAACGGGTAAAATAACAGCCAGCCAGAAAAACAAGGCCGAAAGAATCAAAGTCAAGCCAGGAAAAACAAAAAAAATATCTATACATATATATATATAAAACACAAACACAAATACAAATATAAAATATAAAATAAACAATTAAATTCCCTTCAGCTACTAAAATCAAACAAAGTGCGAAACCTGGAGTAGCTGCCAAGAATAATTAGGCTTGGAAGAATTTGACAGAAAAATACCACATGATGGGGGGATGAATACCGCTCTTGGTTTTATATACTACACTATGCCAAGC